>UXGD01006896.1:0-11792 GCA_900474315.1 Torymus auratus
TAAGAAAATTGTTAAAAATACGATCCATTTAATCGCTTGAAATGAAGACAAATTTTTAACCATTTTCTTACGCTATCGTTAAATTGCTTATAATTTCCTGAAAATCAATATTTTTTAAATAAATCACAGCTTACATTTTAGCTCTTACTGTCTACTTTTATAATTTTTCTTCCTCGTTTTCGTATCATAGGTATTTGCAATGTGACAGTCAATAGAAGAGATCATTTTTTAACGAAATAGAGGATATTTGAGATTAAATTGACTATATGTCAAGAAAAAAGGCCCATTAGATAAAATCGTCAGCATTGGGCATCATTTTTAGATACCAGAAATCGACTCTCCAATGCCCGCTACAATCCGCTTCCCGCAGGTTAGACACTCTCCTTGTCAGTGTAGCTATACATATGAGTGGTATGAAAATTGACTATTTAAATAGAAGCGTACTGTAATAACAATTTGACTTATTGTGCATGCCATTTGGTTGAGTGAATTTTTCCGACATCAAACTTTTCGTTGATTAAATTAGAAAAAGTTTTTTACCTTCACTTTCTTTAAATCTATATCTATGAAAACTACTTTAGAAACCAATCTCACGTAACTTGTCTTGAAGTTTTGAAGAATATTTGCAAAATTGTTGGAATAATTAATAAAAATTTAGAATACTGTATACCTAACTGTTATAAAAATATAAAAACGAGAAAAAAGAAAAGAAAAAGTTAAAATGTGCTACATATAGAAGTCAGTGATTGATTGAAAATAGTAATAATTTGAAAAGATATATAGTTGGAAGGCAATATATGCAATGATTATAATTACTTGAAGTGATGAAGAGAAGTGGGAAGTGGAAAGGTCGCGCGAGTGGAAAGCGGTCTCTCGCGGTGTGCTCGCGCAGCTTGGTCCCATTAACTGCGCTGACATCGACCAGTCAAAACTTTCCTTCGCTAGGAGCGGGCCAAGGTGCGGGGGAGGAGATAGAGGAGCAGGAGGCGAGCGCGTGGCCCGAGTGAGGAAGGGGCTGGATTCGTGTACTGCGGCCGGCCAGCTGCAGACTCCTGCACCAGCGGCGCATATCTTGCGCTGCAGAGTGGCCGCGCGCTAGACGACGCGGTGAAACTTCGTCGCCGCCAAGATCTATCTGCGCCCGTGCAGCGCGCGAAGGAGGCCGCCGAGCACCGCCGGCCCGCTCGAACTTCTGGGAAGGAGAGAGAGGAGGGAGAAAGAGCAAGATCCGTGTACAGGCCCAGAGCCTAGGGACAAGCGAGCACCGCGGGGAGGCTGCTCACGCTCCATAGAAAATCGCAGGGAGCTCGCGAGCTGCCCTTCTATATATTTGACCGCGGATTAATTACTTTTCTGCCTCATGGCTTTTTAATTTGGGCTAAGGCGTGCTCAATGTAGCGAGATGTTTTGTTGTGGTAATGTCGGCGGAGACTGCCTCTCCGAGGATTTCCTTCTTGCCCAATTTTTCTCGAGCTCTCTGCTAAATTCAACGATTAAATTCTTAACGAGTTACCCTTGAATATTAACATTAATTAAATGCTTATTAAATCGAGACTGACGGATAATTATGTAGAAGAGTTATTTTTAGGAAAGAACACAGCCAGATTTATTTGAGCGAGACAATACAGAATACCACAACAAATACGCTTTGGCTGCGCAAAGTACGGAGGAAAAAAGTAAAGATAAGAAAAGAAAAATACGTGGTGCGTGAGTGATAAAGGATGGACATGGGGAATGTGTATGATAAAAATAAAAAGAAATGCGCGTGGCAAAAAGAGAAGGCAGACAAAATGGAGCGGGCTTAGAAAAAAGGGAAAGTGATAGAGGGCGGAAGGAAGAAAAAACGAACGAGAGATAAATGAAATCGAGAAAAAAGCCGAGGACAGCACAGTGGAATGAACACCGACATGGGGAATAAAAAAAAGAGGCGGACGAGAGAAAGTGATGAGAGCGGGAAGGAGAAAAAGGATGGAGCGATAAAAGTGCACGGGGCCAGAGCGGGTGGGTTAAAATTTTAACGGAAGGAGGGGGCAGAGCTACATCCGCCGTGACGGGTGACCCTAATTTCCGTTGGAGTTGCAGGTCGTTTCGTTCCGGGGCTGCAGTGGGCGTCAAGTCGTGAAACGCGAGCAAAAACATCTCGCGGACGAGGGAAATTAATTTCTCCCTCCATATCCTCGCACTCGCGTGCGCGACCGCTGCTCGCTTAGCCCCTTTATAATGCCCCCCACTCTTTAACCGACTTTGTGACTGTGCGCTGTGCTTTTAACTCTTGCTCTATCTCTCTCTCTCTCTCTCTCTCTCTCTCTCTTTCTGTCTCTTTCCCACTTTCTTGCCACCGTTCCCTCTATCTTTCTCGCCTTCTCGCCTATTGTCTAGTCGGCAGAATTTTTCTTCGCTGACAAGTTGCTTTCATTGTTTTGTTTGTGGATTTTAATATATTTTGACTGTACGCCGTTTTTTTTTGCCAGATCTGTATTATATATCAAGGAGATTCTATTCCGGGTATATCACATTGTAGGTAATAATTTTTTTTCAGAATGACAGATAAATGTAAGTATTAGAATATTAATATTGTTTTTATATCAAAATTATATAAATTGAATTATATTTCTATGAGCTAAAGTCTTTTAGGATAAGCTTATTTAATAATATAACAATGAAGTAGGGCACATTGTTCACCTTTTGATACCTGTTTTGGTGCCTAATAATTCAGATTAAATTTATCTTTTTAATATTCCATAAATCATAAAATCATAGTGGTCGTTTATGAGATTAACTCTTATCTATTGCGAAAAAGTAAATGGGGTAATAATAATGAATAGTTATTACGTACTGCATCCGACGATTTATATCTCAATTTAGTTCTTGTTCGTGTCAATTTTCTGCTCTATATTTCACAAGATATTATATAATCCTTATATAGATGCTGTATATACTTTATTATTATTATACTAGTATACTAGTATATCTCCTATAGGAGGTTCAACTTTTTATTAAAAATATAGGGAAGGCAAATGTGACGTAACTTTTTTGTGAACATTCAGTACATGCGATCAAATAAATATCCAACTCACCAATTTACACATTGGAAATCGAAGTGTAATACGTACCTGAAACAAACAAAAATTATATGAGTATTACATGAACATTACTACATAAGTTAAAAACATATGCTTGTATAATTTTTTAGTGTTATTTAAAGACTGTGTAATGGTGAATTTTGAAAACGCATTGAGAAAAAAATAGCACTTCGTAACGGGGGGTGCATGTAACGTACAGAAACCAGGGCCGACCGTATTATATACGTATAATATATAGACCCAGCGCCTACTATGGACATTCATGATATTTCGGAACCTACGTGGCACTATTCGTTCATATTAATAGCTGCATTAGGCTAATTAGATATGTTATAGGTATGTTTAACGAAATTTTCAATTTTATCAATATATTTATAAATCTCTTCGAATTTACTGAGCCCTATTCAACCTTAATTGTGCTATGCCCAGACCAATTTTTTGAGTTATTGCGAGTTTTGTACAGCCAAAAGTAGTTTACACCGGGAATTTGTATATTCCAGAGTAATCCAGAAAAGCAAAAAAATACATGTTGTAAATATGTTACAGTGGGCGCTAGAGAATTAAAAAAGCATGTTGATATAGGCAGCGTGGCCGTTATTACGAGTCGCTTTTACGAAACAATGTGCTGCATTATTTTCCACCGAACATAAAAACCAATTTCGTCAAAATATTTACATTTATATAGCTAATTAAGTGTTAATAATAATGTAAATAAAAATTCAGGTCATTAAGGTTACAATCAAGTCGGTTGACATGCAAATATAAGTTATCAAATTAGAGCTTGACATTCAAAAGTATAACCGTATTGATTCTCGTCAATAATCAATTTTATTATTTTTGTGTCTCAGTCATATTCTCTAGGCTTGGACACCAAAACCGTATCACTCCGATCACACGAAATAAGTGGTGCAGAAAAAACGCATTCACCAACGCAGATAGTGACCATACCCAACTCTTCTTGAAGTATTGGGAAAAGAAAAACGAAATAAAAATGTTAGTAATAATTATCTATAACTTTTTTAATAAATTTAAATCTCGTTGCGTAGTTATTAATCGAAAGATTAGGAGTACTTTAATCAATTCTGGCATGTCATTTTCATAATATCCTGATGGATATTTAAAAACGTATACCTCTTTAGGAAGTTTTTAATATAAATACATATTCTCGGGGTTATTCATTATCCAGAAAAAGCAAAAAGATAATGAAAAAATAGGCTTTCAATTAAGTTTGAATTTGAGCGACGTGTATTTTATATAGATAACAGACGAAAGTGTGTAGATGACGCGACAGTTAATGAAGATCGGTGACATAATTCCAGCGCGTGGTAACCGCTCGGCGTGCATTAAATGACCCTGCGCCGCTTCTCCAGAGAAACAGCAATCTTTTACATATTAATTGTAGCGCAACGTAGCCCGTGATACCAGAGCCTCGAATTTCCAACTATTACTCTGCGACCGCCAGTTGCTGTAGTTTACACAGGTACAGCCATGTAGCGGCCGAAGCGGGGAATGAGCTTGGGGATAAGGGCGCGAAATGCGTCCCGTGAATTTTAAAAAGGATACGTGCCGCAATGTCATTTCTCTCTTCCTCCCCGTCGCGTACAGGGTGCGCATTAATTCGGTGACGCGAGGTAATTAAGGCTTGCCATTTGCGTTTGCTTCGATGCTCGTAATGAAAACGTTGGCACGAAATCTGCTAGATCCACTTTAAGTTGTGAATGATCGTCGCTTGTGTTTATTATTCTCCCGGTTTGATGGTGGCTTTTAGGAGGTAGTACAGTGCCGCCATTCCGAAAATTACCATCCACTAAAAGTCTTTTAAGAGATTAAACCACATGTATACAACCATTACACAACAATTAATATATTTAACATATACCAAGCATTACAGTAAATGATACAAATAATTATTATAAATTGAAACCACATCATAAGTAACTAAATGATATTTTAGTTTATGGTTGGATATTTTAGATTTTTAGCAATACCTAAAATTCTACGAACCAATAATTGCAAAGAGCTGATAAGAATAGTTAACATTCTTTCTAACGGTATTTTAGTGAGTTTTGGCAAACCAAACAAACTATACTTTGGAAATAGTTATGGATAGCAAATAAATCGATACTTTCAAGCGATGATTGTTTGCAGTAAGTTAGAATTGCATCGACGCTCGATCTCGTGTACAGTAAGAGAACGTGCTAATATCCGCATTGGGTATTTGCTTTGGAGGGTGTGAAAAAGCAGCAGCAACGGGTGTGAAATTTCGGCCCAGCGCACATTCTCTCTCGCCCCTTTAACGACAAACGCACACCCGCCGACCAGCGGATCTAATTTCGTAGAAGCTAAATAATCTAATAGTCTCATCGCCGAGTCTGAGCGCATATGCACCGTGCATTCATAGACGAGCCTCTCGATTAATTTAAAGGAGAGGACGAGATAGAAAGAGGGAGACAGAGAGACAGAGAGTGAGAGAGAGAGGGGGCGGGAAGGGGGGACTTGAACCCGTAAAATAGCCCGATGGTAATTGGTGTGAAGCTCGAATGCGTTCCGTGCACTCGTGCACGAGAGGGAGAGGGGGGGGGGGGAGCTGGGACCTCCAGTATCACGGGGAAAAATCTTTCCCACTTTTTACCGCCCTCATCCCCTTGGAAATACCCTTGATTTTTATTGTAAAGTACCGTACAATTGCACAACGAAAAATGATTCCGTAACTACATTCAGACAGTCTTTTTTCTACGTTTAATTTAAAAAAAAAAGCATACTGACAATATCGACTAATGGTTCGGTTAAAAGCAACGATATCACAATGACCATGAATAAATTAAAACAACAACCTCGCTAAAAACTTCATTAGGGTTCATAAGGGAAGGTTCATAAGGGGACAATGGAATGTAAATTAAATATAAAAATTAAGACTTATTCTATACCTATTTTTATAATCTTGTATTTGTAGAATTATCATTAATGGAATAAACATATTATTTAAAATAATAACGCATGTTTTTCTTTTAATGTCCCTCGTCCCAAAAAAAAGCTTATTAAAATTATGAATACTGGGCTCCAATTTTAGATGCCATGAAAAATACTTCGGAATTTTGAAATCTTTTGAGTAAATTAGATTAAAGAAGGAGTGATATTCTATGACCTATTTACATTGAGAGAAATCAAAATATCTAGTTTTTACTCGCACATTTCTACAATAGGCTGGTATTTGTAAAAAATATTCAATCTGAACTAATCTGAACAATGCCCTATGCACATAGCGCACTATCGCGCTCGACAGGTAACTCCAGTAGCTTATAATACAAGTGTGAGCCTGTAGCGTTTACTCCAGTGGCACGAACGTACTTAGCTCAACTCGCGCGAGAGAAGCCGCTATCGTGGGAAAGAGAACAAGAGCGAGCGCGCTGCGCCGGGAAAGAGATGGAGCGAGGAACGCCGGATGAGTTCGCGTCTGCCGAACTCCACTCGGATTGGGACGGCAGTAGCAGCACTGGCTCGTAGTTCGTATAAATTTGTAGGGATTCAACGGCATTCGAGCGTAAAAGAGATACGAGCCGGCCCCGCCGACGGCGGCGACGACGACGACGTGGCAGAGGACTCGAGTTACTGCGACACTGGCCTATCCCCGTGGTATGCTTCTCCTCGAGTTCGAGCGCGCACGGACTGCTGCTCTCTTTCCGCGCACAGACTTCACTTCTCTCTTCTTCGTTTTTTCCGGCTGCCCAAATGGTAGCGCAGATTAATGGCGAAAATTTCAAACTTCCAGCTCGCTTGAGAAACATGCCAGAGACTTACGATTCCACTGTTGCATCCTTATTTTTTCTTATTCTTCGAAATTTACACTTATACTGATATACTTTTACTGAGTAATATCAAGAAGGAACATTTAAAGCATTAACATTATTTTTCTTCAATCGTTTTTCGTTCCGAATGCTAAATTATACATTGCACTCATTTTTCCAAGGTTTTTAAATAGAGGAAGGTGGTATTGAATGACTAGTGGGCAATATTTCGTTCTTCACTATTTAAGAGACGAATTCTTTGACTATATGAAAAAGTGTTGAAATATTTTTACTACGATGAAAATTGCGTATTTATAAGAAAAATTTTTAGGCGATATTTCAGTACAATAATAAATAAATTATAATACCATTTGAATTTTTTTATCAAGCAACTTTTTTTTTTATTTTAACAAATATTAAATCTTTTTATTAGAATTTTAAAAAGTCCCGCGTGGGGCTAAATAGGAAATGGGATTGGATGGGCGCGCCGAACTTTTTTGGTTGATTTGAACTGCACCGCACTATTGCTGTAATTTTAATAAAGGTTAATTTTATTCATGAAATACATCACTTATATATTTTTCTGCATATTAATGAAGATTCTATAAACCTATTGTTTGCAATTGTGCCACGGAGAAAAAGAATTAGTAATGATTACCTATCTCGTTGAGTAATTTAGACACAATGTAACAAGTTTGTAATCATTACCCAGAGATGTTTGGACTTAGAACCTATCTCGAGTAGTAATAAATTCAAAGTTTAAATGATTAGAACTGAGTACTAATTTTGTTTGTAATCAGTACCTATCTTTAAAATACATTTATTAATAAGATTTCAAATAAACATTAAATTAATTATATAATAATAATAATAATAATGATAAAAGCAATATTATTAAAAATAATACTCATCAGAATATAAAATATTTCTTTTAGCATTATTTAATACTAATTGTTTTATATGTAAAATAAATTTTACACGGTCAGCAGAGTACTATATAGCATAAATGTCACTGCAATGTTAAATGAATATCGCTTTGTCTTATGGCGTTCGCAGTTCATTGCTCGCATTAAATATGTAATTTACATCTAATTCTGCAGATGAATTTTAGTAGTCCTCTTATCTAAATTTAAACATTTGAATAATTACAGAAAGAAGTGTAATACGGCCAAGTGCTAACGTAACGTAACCTCTAGCTTGTATAGGGATAGTACTCAGTCCAAATCTTGTTTGGAATTATTACCTATTTTGTCACATTGTGTCTAGATTGCTAACCGAATTAGTAATGAGTCCAAACTTGATTTGTAACCATTACTAATGATTTTTCTCCATGTGACCGTAAAGTTGATGCGTTTAGTGAAATATTCAGTGTGTGAAATAGTACTACTTTATACTTCTGCAAAGAAGCTTATAGAATGTTCTGAATTAAATGGAAATGTGTTGCTTTGATACGAGTTGTTTGAAATCAAACAGAAACCGAGAACGTTTTATTCCTTGTTCTGACGTTATTCCAGAAATAATTATCTGTTTCAAAAAGAGAGTAAACCCACTTTTGAGAACAAAACATACAAGTCTCAGCTTATTTTCGTTTAGCAATCATCGTCATATCTATTATTTTCTTTTCTTTTTTCTTTCTTATTAGTGTCATAATAGAATTAAAAAAAAACAAAATTAATACGATAACAGAGACAGCAAGAAAAATAATAAATTAGAACCGACACTTTTGATAACCACAATAACCCGTATTATTATAATTTCCATTTTTTACTATTTGACTTATACAAAGTCGACTTACTACCGAATCTCGATTATTAAGAATATGAGTAAATGTAATAATTATCAAGAAATAGTTAGGAATGTAAATACTACTATAAATTTCTTTTCATTATTCATTTCTCTGAAACCTTCTGAGGTGTACATATAAAAGTACATATAAAAGTATATAACATTTTTGGGAATAGTATGGCTCTTATCTTAAAAATACACATTAAATGAAGTTCAAAGCACTGGACTTGATTTCCAGATCAAGTTCCAAAAAACAGCTTCAAAAGACTGATAATACTCCCTTTGTCCTAGGGGTATGCGCTCACCTCTTAATTATGGTATAATTTAATCATAAAATCTAATTTTGCATTAGAAATGCATAGAAGCCAATAAGAGACCGTATCGTAACATCCAACTCTTCAGTTTATTTTCCAAACTGCTGCAAAAAAATCACGGAATAACTGTTATATTTTTTTGCTTCCCCCTTGGAAGCTTTGTAATAGTAATTTTTTGAGTTGTTGTAAATACATCTTAGAATTGTGTTTTGAGTTGTTAGGAATCAAAATACATGGTATGTGAAAAATGTCTGTATGCATGTGTATGTGGGTGCGCGTGTGTGTGCATATGTGTGTGCTGTGCGTGTGTGTGTGTGTGTGCGTGCGTGCGTATGTGTGTATACGTCTGGATCTCAGCTTCTACTCGATTGATTTTAATCTTTAGAGGGCCGGAAAACCATTATTTTGGCTCATCAAAAAAACTTCTTTAATTTTTATTTTTAGATTAAAATATCAATTATTTCAACATTATTACCACTTTTTGATGTCATTTAAGTCAAATTTATCCTTCCCAACCCCTTTTTAGCTACCCCGTATCCCTTAAAGGTACTAGTATATCTTTGTAAAAATAGTGCTTTGTTTTATTTGCATAAGGCTATAATTATAAATCAATATTATGTAAATGGTTTCGATTCTCACTACTTGATGCAATTGATTATAAATTAATCCCCTTTATCCTTTTTCAACCCTTCTCATCTCTTTTTACCCCTTTTTACCCTTTTTATACCACTTATATCTTTCTATATTACATTTTTTGGAAAAAATACATCACTTTGTTTACGCGTAGCAGCACTTTACTGTATGATATAATTGAATATAAATTCATCTCTTTTCACCTTTTTTACATTTTTTACCCATTTTTACCCCTTTTACCACTTTTTACCCTTTTATCTTTCATGTACCGCTTATGTTTTTGGATTCAATTTTTTTGAAAAAATACTTCATGTTGTTTGTATGTAAAAGAAATTATAAATAAAATTATTTTTTTTTTTGAAGATAATGTAGATAAAACTTATTTTTCATATTTATAAATTTTTCGGAGTTTCAAGTGTACATAAATGAACATAAGGTTTCCAAATGTAAATTTAGTATATTTCAATATTTAGAAACTTCTGAATTTGAGGTATATATTCTATATGACAAGTACAGCATCTTTCCTTATTTTCAACAATGGATAGAGAAGATAAAGCTTGGATTAGTGGAGACTCAGAGCCTGAAGATGATCTTATTACAGATAGAACTGTCGCATGCGATGTTGATGAGGTCGATATCACAAGTGATGACATTTCTAATGTAATGTACGATCCTTATTTTTATCCATCTATAAAAGATTTTACTGGTAAAGCTCGAATTCAAACTAATATATCAATAGAAACAATCAATCCATTAGAATGTTTCAAATATTTTTTTGATGAATCGCTTGTAAGTCTTATCATAGAACAATCTAATCTTTATCAACAAAATCCTGAACCAATCCGAAAAAACATGAAATCGTAGACTATTACTGAAGATAAGTTATGGTCATTTATTGCTTTATGTATAAACATGGGTCATGTTGTAAAAGGACAATTGAAACAAAATTGGAGTGAAGATCCACTGTTACATACTCCGATATTTAGCGAGATTCTATCTCGAAACAGGTTTCTTCAAATTCTGCGGTTTATACATTTTTCTAACAATGAAGAAATTTCTCATCATCCTTTGAAAAAAATAAAGCCAGTGATTGATCATTTGAAAAAAAATTCTCTAATACAATTATTCTCTTTTCTCTTGTTACCTTTTGTCCAATTTTTTAAGGTGCATTTCCCTCTCAAAATCCCGGCCCTCTAAAGGTTAACCGGACAGGTCTCATTTTCTATGTTTTTTTGTGTGGTGGCGGGTCGAAAATCCGTGTTTTGATTTGCCCGATGCGTTTTTGTTTTATTTGGATTTTTCGATTTTCTTTAAATTTATTTTTGCTTTTTTTTAATGATAGGATCGAGATATTTGAATCGGATGGGTAGAATTCAAAAGAGAATTAAAATACCTATATTTTCTAAAACAAAAAGATTTCCAGCTATCACGGTTTTTTTGTTATTAACAAAAACGTGTTTTTTTGTTGTAAAAGCTTATAAATCCCAAACTAAACGGTCAATTTGTTTGAGAAAAATCATGAGAATGCCGAATATAAATAACTATAATCTGTGAAAATTTGGATCAATTCTTTTCGTTAGTTTTTACGAAAAAATGAAAAAAATAAAAAAACGAGTTGTGTATGTCCAACGATTACGGGAGTAAAATTGACTTAATCGCTTCAAAATTTCTTCTAGAGGTAGATTTTGGATAATTCTTTGTCGAGTTCGTGGGACAAAATGTTTGGTCAATATATTTTAAAGATATTTGAGGTTAAATTTTGTTTAACCTTTTTTTCAAATCGTAATTTCCCGAGAACAACTCGATGTATCTGAATGGGGTGGGTAGTATTCGAAAGAGAATTAAAATACCTACATTTACTAAAAAATTAATTTTCTCGCTATCACGGTTCTTTAGTTATCAACAAAAACAAAAATGTGTGTTGTTTTTAAAGCTTATAACTCTCTTACATTATTTTCGTAGTATTTAAACTCAAACAAACTTTTCAATTGAAACTAACTCGATCATGTTCATAACCTCAAAAAAAACAATAGATAAATAATATGCGCGAAATGTGTTGAATGTAGGTAATATATTATACGTTATATGTTATATATGGGAATTCTCGCACGTTGATCTAAATAAATAAATAAATTTAAAAATAAATACTTTTAAATCTTCATAAATGAATTTAATTATAATTATGTCATAAA
>UXGD01006897.1:0-11791 GCA_900474315.1 Torymus auratus
CTTTAAAAGTTCCTTCAAAAACACGTTTAGTCGGGACGGACGATTTTCAGCGATTTACGTATTTGTATGCGATTTGATGCTAAACTTTAAACTGCTATAACTTTTGAAGGAATCAACATTTTTTTATCGTTCAAAAAAGCAAGTTAAAGCTCTTTCTTTCTAGTTTTAATTTCTTTTCTGAAAAATTATTATGGAAATTTCTGGACTAAATGGCAAAGGTTTAAAGTGAGGGGAAAAATCGCATAAAATATTAGATATTGATAGCAATAATAATAGTAATAGTCATCTATTGTAAATAATATACATTTATAAACAGTAATATAACAATAAGTAAAACGAGTTTCAACACAAAAGTTCAGATTCTAATATAACTTTTCATCCACAAGTAAGTTAACTAGTGCTTTTAAGTCTAAATACTTAAATCAATATATTGATATCACAGCCTTTTCTTAAGAACTAATAATACTGAATAGTAGTCTGAATTAAATTTAACGATATCACCAACAATGACTAGAAAAGATTAGCGAAATACTGTATAGGAGACTGTACTATGTGGTACATGAGAAATGACTATTTCACTAGTACTTAAAATACATAATACAACATCACTGACTTAGTCAGGTCGTAATAACAGGTGAACTAAAGCTAAAATTACAAAACGAAAATAAAATTAACCTCACACTCACGCTCATCATACACGCTAATAAATACATTCATACGAATAAACTAAATAAAATGGTGTAAATGGGACGATACATAATAATTTAACGTACAGAAGTTGCCCATTTCGCGAGTGATTAGTCGAGATGATTTGGTCGGCAAGAAAGTTCGACCTCGGATAATGCGTGTACAATATTTTTCTCATGTTCTGGAACTCCCAAAGAACGAAAAAATGTGGATAAAAAAATTTTTTTTTATTCATTTTTTATTTAACCCCACTTTTGATGCTTTTTTGTAAGAATTGCACATATATTACGCATTAAGTACAGTTTCGCACTGCACAGAGCCGCAAAAACATTGCACTACTATACCGACGTGAAAATATTTTACGAGATCTCATATGTGATAATAGTTATTGAAAAATCTTCCACAATCTGATATGCAATCTCATATAATATTTTCACCCGGGTATACTGCACCGAATTGTGGGGATGTATATGCGGAAAATCATGATAAAAGAGCGACACGATCCTGGAGACTATATATATTATGCATTATACACTCTGCACATAGAGCACAACTCTCCGCAACAGCAAAACACTCTACAAGCACAAGCCAAAATAAGTTGCAAGCACAATACGTAGAGACTCGCGCGTTTCTCAATAAAAAAGAAAATCAAACAATCGGTATTGTCGTGTGCATTATAGGTTGCTCGGAATGTCGCCGGGGCTAGGCTACAAGGTGCAGTTCGAGCCGGGCACGAATTTACGATGTCGCGAAGACCCGAAGCCTGACGAGGCGGTGGAACAAGACAGGTTGGGGCCTTTTTCTCTCTCTCTCCTCTCACGCACACTGCTATATCATTCGTATCACGCCCCAGCCCCGTCCCCAACGTCGTTTTGTCTTATTCTATTTTTTTAACGATCCACCGATAACGCGACGCGTGAGTAGCATCAACAGCGAGTGCAGCAACGCCGCGCTCGAGAGCTTTTTTCCGCACGCACACGTTCATCATACGCACGTATACGCGCTGAGAGCGGACACTTTTATTAACGCCATTTTTCTCGCCTTTTATATATATATATGTGCACCTTTTATCATTGCGAGCGAATGATTGAAGCGCGATTTCCTGTTTCACCGTTTTTGCCGCGCTTTCATCAGCTAACACACACCGACACACGTTAATTGAATTCGCGTTTTAGCTGTATGTGTACAAAGTGAAAAATATGTAAATAAGATTACGCCTAATCGAGTTAAATCGCCAAGGACCGGCGACATGGCTCTCTTTCTCTCGAAGGCTCGCTGGCCGTTCGATGGACGTGTATATATATAATACACATGTGCACATGTGTATAGACGACGGCACTAGGTATATAGGACGGCGGAAAAGCGTATAGTGTCACGGAGAAAGAGAGAAAGAGCGAGAGAAACGGCGGAAATTCAAAAGAGAGTAGAGAGAATGCGTCGATGAAAAACGCGCGTATTTCAAGAGGGGAGAGGATATATACGCCCGTTGTGAGCGGAACGGATATTGTGCAAGTTGTGATTTTCCTTTTTCTCTCTCCCCCTTCCGATGACATAAAGCGCTATATCGATAAAAGTTCGTATACACGCGGCGCGCTGGCATTTAACGCACGCGCTCGATGTATGTAAAACAATTACGGCGCTCGATGTGCCATCAGCGTTATTGTTATACGCGCGTATATATATTAATGTGGTTTTAAACGACTTATTTTCCCTCCCTATACTATACGCGCGCTCGATTCATATACACAAAGCCGGCCATCGAAATTCACGGAACTTTCGACGTATTAATGTTTTTAAAAGCACTGGGGGAGAGGGAAGAAAGTCCCCGCCGCGTTAATTTTTCAGCGCCCTGACCGCATAAAAAATGAACGCCGCCCTCGTAAAACCTTTAACAAGAGCCATTTTCGCGATTGACTGCCGATATATATAGCGACCTGCTGACGATTCGTTTCTCGCTCTCTCCCGCGTTGAGAAGAAAATCAAAGCTTGCAGAGTCGGTCGCCCTCTTAAAGCTCTCATCTCTCCCTCTCTTTTTCTCTCACCTATATATTTTTCATTCGACATATATAAGAAGGTGGAAAAAAGGGGGGCGACGAGTACTGTGATTAATATAATACGCGAAACTGAAAAACAGCTCAATTTCCTGCGGGCATATACCCGCGCGTTGCTCCTCATAATGCACGAAAATCCATCCGCGGCAGCCACGCGCGAACGTAAACACGCCGCTGTGTGTATACGTACATCCAGACGCGTATCTATATACATGCGATGCTTTCGCGCTTGCGCACTTGCCGGGATCGGAGGCATCAACGCACGCAGGTACATAAACCCACACACGCGCGCGTGCCTCTCGCGCTGAGCTTGCGAGAATCGCGTGCGCGCCACGTATATATAGGTATATACATATACATTCAGAGCGGTATATATTATCCTCTCTCTCTCTCTCGCTCTGTGCGCTTGCGGCGGGCTGCTAGGAGATCAGTAGTAGGTGCGCGCGCACGTGCGCGCTATACCGCGTCTCGGCGCTTTTTTCGCCGGGAGCTATATAAGGTGTAGAGATAGAAAAAGCGCAAAAGGCACGAAAGACAATCAAAGAGGCGCACGCGACTGTAGCGCGTGTGTGTGTGTTTATCCACTTGGTATCCCGAGGCGCATTTGCCATTATGCATTATTGTTGCGCCCCCTTACTCGATTATATACGAAAAAAAAGCAGCACGGACGCACGTTATCCATGATGAATTCTCACATATTAAAGACATGTGCGATAATAATCCGTCTGTCCAGTCGCTAATTAGTGGGCCAGACGTCGGAGAAAGAGAAAAAAACGAGGCATTAACGGGGCTATACAGCGGGGGGAAAAACCGTGCGCTCGTACATCGCTCCGGCGAATGAGAGAGGGCAAAAAATATAGAAAGAGAGGTGTAGTAGGCACGCGCGCGCGAGAGTGAGCGAGAGGGACGTGAGAGCGCTCGCTCGCGCGATTTTCGTTCAGGATGGATTTACGAAACGGCGCATGCCTGACCGAACGAACGAACGGCGCCCCAGTCCTCTCGCCGTCTGACGCGCGCGGGTGCGCGAGTGAGACGGCGCTATAGAGCACACCACAGCACACTCTATACCTCTCTCTTTCACCCACACGCCGGGTATATGGGAGAGTGAGAGGAGGAGGAGAGGAGGGAACGCGAGAGAGTGCGCGCGCGGCGAAAAAGCAACGACGACGACGACGTCGACGTCTCTGCTCGCGCGCGCGCGCGCGTTCCCGTCAGTCGTCTCTCCAACCCCCCGCGAGGCGCGCGCGCGGCTAGTGGCGCTCGGGACACAGCTGCAGCACGAGGTGTGTTATGCGCGCACGCACGATATAGCACGACTGACAGATAGATATAGATAGATATAGCAGCGTGTCGACGAGTATTGTCAATATACACGCCTTCGTCCGATACATCAAAGCGGAGAGCTGCTTTTTACGTGAACCGGAGCAAAGAGCCGAGCAAGTGAGAGAGCGAGGGACACATGTTGGACGGGACGCAGAGTCAGCATGGAGATCACCTGATGACCGCCGCCGCCGGGGGACCACCGCCGCCGTGCATATGAGCGGCGCCGACGCTACGACGACAGCACGAAGAAAAAGCAGCTGCGTTGCCGCTGTCACCGGCACGGAGGAACAAGAGGAGCAGGGTACCACGACGAAGAGGAGGCAACTATAGAGGAGAGTGACGGCACGAGGTGGTATAAGCCGTGAGGTGGGAAATTCCGTGTAACAGGACGATCGAATACACGGCCAACGAGCGACGTGATAGACCAAGAGTAAGAGAGAGAGTAGGAGGAGGAGGAGGAGAGAGAGAGCGAGAGACAGAGACGGAATGGGGCTAACTACGTAAGAGATGAAAAATTAAGTTAGGGGCTCACTCTCCGGCGCGCTCGCTCGCCTGCCTGCCAGCCTGCCTGCCTGCCTCTCACGGCTGGGTTATATTCTTCGATCGATTTTGCTACTGGCTGCTGTGTGTGCCGTGTGCCGCCGCGCCAGTGAAATATACACGCGCCCGCGCGGGCCGACACACATCACGAGAGACGGAAAGAGAGAGAGAGAGACGAGAAGAGCACACATACATATATATGTATAACATATGTATATACATGTAGGCACGCATGTGTCGTGGACGTAACCACCCTCGCGGCTAGGCCGCCCCATCGAACGTGAAAGCGTGTGCACAGGTGTAGCTGCTGTTGCTCTCTCCCCGTGCGTGCGTGTAGCTGCTGCTCGTGATTTGGCTCTCTCCCACAGCCGACAACAACCGTCGTCGTCACGCACGTGCGTGCGTATATATACCAGCCTGCCAGCGGCTCTCTCTCTCTGTGTATTTACACGCTTCGCGGAGTGAGCGGCATGCGCGAATGAAGAGGAGAGGCGAGCGCGCGAAGTGAAGAGAGCGATATAGAGAGCAAAGCGAGCCAAGCCGAGTGGACGGCGGTAGCCTGCGGTCTGTGTGAGCGGCGCATAGAGAAAGAGAGAGAACGAGCGGGCAGCTTTAGCACACGCACACGATCTCCGAAAATAGTACCCTCTAATAGCCTTCTCTCCTCTAACTCTCCTCTTTCTCCTCCTCCTCCTCCTCCTCTCTCTTTTTCTCTCTTTCGCACTCCGTTTCTCTCTTTCTCTCTTTCACTCTCTGTCTTGACACGTGCGTGGATGCAAGCACCGTCAGCGCAATCGTCGCCTGTCGACGTAATAAGAAGCTGCTGCTGGCCAGAGAAGTGGACGACGTCGTGGACGGAACGAGGAAGACGGTTGACGAGGACGTTCAGCAGCGATTAGGATGGGCTGCAGATCGGCCGCCTTGGCTGCAGGCTCGTCCAGCTGGCTGGTGGTAGGATGTAGCAGCGGCTCGGCCGGCGATCATCATCATCGGGAGCTGTGCGTCGTAGACGTCGACGCGTCGGCAGCAGCGGCGATCGGCAACGGTGGAAGGCGTCAGCATCAGGGCACCAGCAGCGAGGAGTCGACCTCGACGACGCAGGACAACGAGCCGGAGGAAGTGGCGGAGGCGGAGGAGGAGGAGGAGGAGCTGGTGGAGCAGCGCAGAAGAGGCCGCAACGGAGGCGACGACAGCTGCCGCGTTAGCAGCAGGTAGTGGAGATGCAGAGGCTGCGCTCGACGTTCAAAAGGTCGCGCACCCCGACCGGCGCTGAGATGAAGTCACAGTCAAGCCTCGACGTGCCGAAACAAGTGCGCTCCGCCAGCTTCGACGAGATCCAATTGGAGGCCCAGCGCCAGTCCCAGGCCAACGTCGAGCTCAAGTCCATCGCCAACATAGCCATGGCCACGAGCAGCAGCCTCAGCGCCCAAGCGGCAGCGTCGACGCCGTCGGCGAGTGCTGCCGGCGTCGCTGGCGGTGCCGGAGGACTACCGGCGACCCCGTCCTCGTCCTCGTCCTCGTACTCGCCCAGCCGCTCGCAGACGGCCGATTACACCAGCACGGGCGCCGTGCGCAAGGAGCAGACTTTGAGGATACCGAACATACAGTCAGGCCAGCGGTCGAAGAGCTTCGACGTGGCCGAGCGCACCGTCAGCCTCCTCGACAGATCCTCCTCGATATCCGGCACGACCTCGTCCTCGTCCTCGTCGGCCTACAACATGGTCGCGCGTTGGCGGAGCTCCGATCGCGACAGCATGTCCATACCGACCTACACGTGCTGGCACTGCGTCTGCGTCGAGAGGTACAAGGCCTCGATCGGGGCCTCGATCGACTCCTGGGAGGACGAGGACGACGACGACGGGGACGACGGTGCCGAGGACGCCGACGGCGAGTACGAGAGCGGCGGCGGTGGCGACGACGGGTCCGAGAAACAGCAGCTACCGCGCCAGTACCTCAGCGTAACGGCGGAACCCGACGAACCACCGCCTACCGTACAACTCGAGCGCGACCCCGAGAACCTGTGCTACTTCGTCGTCGTGCAGAAGGCCTCGGAGGAGCCGACGACGATTGCAGTCGAGGAGGACGGTAGCGACTGCTCGCGTCGGGAGGGCAGCCCGGAGATTCGCGTGACCCTCACGACGACGTCCGAGCGCACGAGCACCGACGTCGAGACCGACTCGTTCGAGGCCGGCTGCGAGCTCTACCCGGAGACGCGCCAACGGCGTCGATCCCTGTCCCGGCAGGAGGCCCTCACGGCCTTCCCGCCGGAGCTGCCGATCTTCGGCGTGAGCGTGAGCGACGAGGCAGCTCAGAGCAGCCCCGACGAGGACGACGACGAGGAGGACAACGACAGCGAGCGCGGGGCCTCGGCCGACGCGAACCTCGGCGTGCGCGACATCTTCCTCACGGTGCCGGAGCTGAAGCGCGATCGCGCCGCCTCGGTGGACTCCTGCTTCAACAACAACAAGAACGGCAAGATCGAGACGTGCTACTCGCTGCAGGTGCCGCAGCAGAGCGCCAGGTCCAAGAGCGTCGACATCGTCCTGCCGACGGACGTGCAGACGCGGTACACCGCCCTCGTGCCCGGTAGCAACGACGACTCGCGTACTTTCACTGGGTAGGTATATATACGTATAAGAGCCCCGCATGATGCGCCACGTGTTCGACACGACACCTTATACTTGACCGCCTATATGTCGTCGCATGTGTTTGATGTGTCTTCGATCGCGCACGTATATATAGCTATTTCGCCGCATGTACACGCGCTTTCTATATACATGTACACGAGCTTTCGTGTAAGAGGGACACGACCGTGCGACCGTTTGTTTTGCGTTTGTGTGTAGGCGAGGGGAGCCGAGGGAGGGACGCGGATGGATTTCATATGGAGAGGCTTTTATTCGGGGATTTGGCCGGCTTATGCGTATACGAGGGAGAGAGTGAGGATACGATGTCGGCCGCGGCTGCCTTGCATATATATATTCTTTTGTGTTTTCGATTTGTCATAGACGTGTCTCGTGTGTACGACAGACGTGGAAAGAGCGACAGAAAGATAGAAACAGAAACACACACGCACACTTGATGGCTATACGCAGTTGAATATATATACGCTGGATGGGGGAATTATTGAAAAGTTTTGGCGAGAGGGAATTTGGAGCGTGCGACTATAGCACCGGAGAGAGTTTAGTTATGCATGAGCGGACGAATTAATGTTTTAGGTTTGAACGTTTTTTATTGTTGATTTCGCGGAACAAAACGTTGGGGGAAGAACGCGAATGCGTATAATACTGTTACCGCGCGAGAGTTTTATTTACACTTTTGTCGTTAGCGGGGCGGCTTTTTTTTCCTTCTCTTGCCTCCGTTATTCACCCTCCTCTCCTCCGCACGCTTGCATGATTTTTCCACGATTTATCTTATGGGAACGTTTCTGCAAAAGTGATTGTACAAACGCTGACGTCTGGTTATTATAACGAATATCCAGCGACTTGTATACAAGATTAATTGATGCGAGCTGCTTTCTTTCTTTTTCTCTCTATAGGGATATCGTGAGGACAAATTGAACATTTAATAGCTTCTTAGCATACTTCTTTTCGCGTATTACAAACGACGTTCTCGCGCTCTCGCGACATACCTGCGTTTCTTTTTGCTTCCCCATTCTGCACGAATGTAGAATAATTTTTTAATTATACATACATACATACACACGAGCTCCTTCTCTGCACGACATCGCGGAGCCAACTTTCGTCTCGGAATACGTAATTAATGCAAGCTTTAGATTACACTCAAATGAAATAACTAAGCGCCCGCGAGATGCAAAGTTATGCGCCAAGTTATTCGCACATCATATATATACATATACACATTTCCGACCGCGCGTGCGTATATTATATATAGCCAAGTCAGAAAGTCGGTTCTAAATAAATAATGTATATATTAGTATGTTAATCGAAGAAAGGACGAAGAAAAAAAAACGCCTCCGAATCATAATCCAAATCACAAAGACACAGATGGGGGCGCGCACGCGACGTCGTCCCCGTGCCACACACACACACGTACACATCTCTCACTGATTTCATTTCCCCTCCTCTATACACGTACGCAGACACAGCCACGTGAGGGAATTTGGTTTACTAATTAGATCTATCAATTTCACTCGCACGCGCGCGCGTGTGCTCGCTATTATACCCTCTTTTATTCGTTTCCTCTTCCACACTTATATATAGTATATATACATACATATATATATATACACGCGTATGCACGCGCGTCCCTTGTGTACACACACATATACAGGGGAAAAGACATTTTTCACTCGCATGCCATAAATTATACTCGCACGATAGTGTATACGTGTACCTGTGTAGTAAGTAGTAGTAGACGAATCGAATTGTACGCCCGCACATATATATAGGATATTTTCTTATCGCGCGGCCTCCCCCGCTTTTCTCCTGCTTCCTGTTTTCCAGCGACAAAGACGAGAACGCGGCACCAGGTCAGCGGGAGCCAAGATCAACACCCGACTGGAGCGACGCGTCCCTCAACGGCGAACATCTCTGGGTGCCCACCGCTGCCTCCGGTGAATTCTGCTACGTCAACGACTGCTCGGTGAGTATACAGCCTTGGCGACTTGTGAGAAACGATTTGTATAGCGAGGCTGCATGTATCTCTTTTTTCGAGGATGTCAGCACAGGAGAAGAGATACATGCTTTCGTAGATGCAGTTCAAGTTGCAATAGTGTATATTTAGTCACACTGAAGTCTGGATTTTATGTTATAATGCAAAATATTTATTTAACGAATGTGACATTTGAATTTAAGAGAAAAACAATAAATTTGTTGTATGTTATTTTAGATCCACGTGTTCTTGACAATTCTTAATTAAAATGTAAAGATACCAAAAGGTAACTTTTGAAATGAAAAGAAAAGAAAATTATGTACTGCAGCATGTAACAGAAATTCATAAACAGTGTGGGATAATTTACATTCAAAAACTTAGAAATTAACTGTTAATGAATAACCATCTCTTTGAATAGAAACTAATTTGTTTGGGCATATTCAAAGTCATATGGCTATAAACTGTTAATTTAATGTAAGTACTCCCTTCGGTGACGCTCGCAGCCCATTTCTCCGAGTAAATATTTGCGCAGTTAAAAAATTAGTTTTTTAAGGGGGTAGCGACGAGTGTTTAATCTTTCAGCGCGCGATGTGACCCGAAGGCATAATTTTTTCATATCAATTCAAGGGGGGTTACAAAGAACACGAGCTCTAATTAATTCATAAAGGTGTATCTGGATTTTTCAGTGAGTTTTTGCGTTCAATAACTAACGCCGCTTGATATATATACAGGCGTTATTTTCAGGGGGACTTGTTTGCTCGCGAAATTAGAAAACAGTCGACACGCGTTGAAATAATAACGGGACGTTGGGAACAAGTATTATTTTTGAATGGCTGAAATTCCATTTCCCGCGCCGGTGTATACCAGTAGAAACAAAACGCCATCCGCGAACGAAAAAAGGCGCAAGAGCGTTAAAAGGAACAAAAGTGTGGCGCACGTGTCGCCTCGTGTGAAAGGTGACAGGAAACGGTTGAAAATTTTTCTGGCATTCGATTCAAACTCCTATACTATAGCCGTACCATCAGCCCGCGGCATTATTCTCATTCAATAATATTTTCCAACAAGCCCGTGTCGTGGCGACAAGTTATACACTCGTTAAACAATAGCCCTCGCATCGCTATACTAAATTTTCTCTTGTCTCTCTTTTCGCAGAAACACGGTTCACGACTGAAGTGCTCAGCATGCCGAGTAGTGGCGCACTCCCAGTGCACCGGCAGCCTGAACTTCGCGTGCAAGCCGAGTTTCCGGGACGTCGGTGTACGCCAATACCGTGAGCAGAAGATCACCAATCACCATTGGGTTCATCGACGTTCCCAGAAGGGCAAGTGCACCAACTGCGGTAAATCCTTCCAGTCCAAGCTGAGCTTCTCCTCCAAGGAGATCGTTGCCGTGAGCTGCAGCTGGTGCAAGCACGCCTACCACAACCGCGAGGCGTGCTTCAATCAGCAGCACATAGGTGAGGAGTGCGCCCTTGGCCTGCACAGTTCCATCATCGTGCCACCATCGTGGATTGTGAAGCTACCGCGAAAGGGTAGCTTCAAGAGTAGTCTGAGAAAGTCGCCAAAGAAGAAGCGCTCGCAGCCGCGGAAGAAGGATAAGGACGAGAAGGAAGAGAAGGAGGATCCGCTGCAGCTCTGGGTGGTGAAGCCGATACCGACGAGCATCGTCACGCCCGTGCTCGTCTTCATCAATCCAAAGTCGGGCGGCAATCAGGGCGCGAAGCTGTTGCAGAAGTTCCAGTGGCTGCTCAATCCACGCCAGGTTTTCGATCTCACGCAGGGCGGCCCGAAGATGGGGTGAGTTATATTGTCAGATATGAGAGAGAAAGTTTTCTCTCCGCTCTGGTTTGAGCGCGCGCGTGCGCTTGATGAATTGATTGTCGTTGCGTAATGAATCTTCGGGGGTCCCGGGAGATATTTTTGGCCAGGCTAATTCGTACAATGGAAGTTCGGGAATTATTTCAGTGCTCGTATTTACGAGACAGATGAGGTTATGGCTATTTTTGAACATTTATTTGATAAAAATTAATAAGACGGTAGGAAGGAATATTCAATGCGTCATTCTGATGTATTGCGATTTTGTTAATGGTAAAATGAAATAAAGCTTATAAATAAACGCGTTCGACAATATAATACTTATAATGTACAAAACCAATATTTTTTTCTGTGTGTAATATTTAACAGTTCGGGTCAAATAACCGCGTAGAGCTTTACAGAATATCCATAGTAGAGTTTTTGGTATCTACTTGAACACGAAAGAAAAATGGTTGGCTTCTGTTGGTCAACTAATTGGTTAAAAATTTCTTAATGGTTCTGCATAGTAACCCTGGTGAAAACACTGATAAAAAGATATCAGCAGCAAGTAGAATCCAATTGATCCGAGAGGAAAATAATTTTGTTTTATGATACTAGTAGCTATTTGCTTCGATCAAGAATAAAATCTCCTTCGAGTCCGTCTACTTGCCACAAGCGGATTGCTACTTTATTCAAGTATATGAGTATATTAAAAAAACGTGAGGTCATTTTTAATTATTAAAAAATAAATATTCTCAGTACGAAAATAAATCTATTGTATTCAAC
>UXGD01006898.1:0-11790 GCA_900474315.1 Torymus auratus
CACACACACACACACACACACACCCACACACACACACACCGACAGGGATTCCGGCAAAAGCAGTACATAGACGGGCTGATTGGAAAAATCACTCTTTCTCTCTCTCTCTCTCTCTCGCGGCACGTACACATGCACACACATACGCACGCGCAAGAGAGAGAGAGAGAGAGAGAGGGAGGGAGGGAGGGAGGGAGGGAGACAGAAAGACCCGCGGGCGTGTGTACGCGACGATGGAAGAGCCGTGCGAGCGAAGCCGCGTCGGTTAATTGGCGCAGTGGGTAAACAAGTGTGCGAGAGAGAAACCTGGGGGCCTGTTTGCCCTAGCGAGTGAGCGAGCGAGAGTCAGGCGCGTCCATGGGTTTTCGTTCGATAGTCGAGCCGTATAGCGCCGCCGCCCCCCGCGGACCCTATAGCACGTTTTACCCGCGCTCAGATTCACGATCTCTGGGGCATACACGTAAGTATACGAGGTACATAATGCGCGATGAAAGAAGAGAGAATAAGGCCGGAGTGCCAGGTGCAGCCGTGACGGTGCCGGTACTGCCGGTGGTGAGTAGTGATAATGTGCTGATGGTAGTGCAGGCTCGGATTTATCACTTTCCATTTTGTAAATTTAGATGTCTATGATAAGTATACAAATATTTGTTTAGTCTTTTCTAAGTATAAACAAAGGTCTCGTCGTTTTGTTGCTTCGAAACCTTGTAGAACGATGTATTACTGGATTACCCGTAGATCAACTGAATTTATTCAAGACGTATAGTCAAGACATATCAAGTTAGTTTAATGTCAAGAGTGAAATGAATGAAGCGCGTAGACCATCACGCATGAGCATATCGAATGAAGATTTCGGTTATGGGAAATGGAGTCTTTATCAATTAAATAAGTTATTTAATTTTCTTTATTTTGGTTGAATGATACTGTGGTATACATTTATAGCATTTACAGTGGGGCAAAAAGATCTTGGTACATGCTAAACTGTAATTTAAAAAAACAAAATAGTGCACAAGCAAATAGAATTGCAATAATACAAATTCATCTACAATAAATTAAGTAGTTTATATTTTACATATGAATTTTGTAATGACGCATGAGTTGCCCTTTATATAAAAATAAGAATTTTCGAATTACGGGTGAATATTTGATTTTAAATAATTCATATGACCCGATAACAATGAAAATATAAAAGATAAAATAACCTAGATGAAATTTAGAGAACTGGGTCGTATTTTACACAACTATTTCCAGCAGTAACAATTTATCTCATAAAATACTGACCCAGATCACTAATACCTTCTGCTAAACACTGGAAAATTACTTTGGCGAGACTATTTAAAAAATGATATCGTTGTCAATAAAAGATATTTATCAGACACATGAATAGCAACTATTTTTCTATTGATACATTTATTGTAAAATGTACATGGAAATGCTTAACGTAGCTAAATACACTTTAAGCCGTTGTTGGAGTTACTTTAATTAGCGTGTATATTTAAAAATCAATATTCTAACCATTATTTTACAATTTTTTCATCTATTTAAATAAATAGCTTCACTTATTTTAAGCATTTTAAGCAAATGTATAAAACCTATAATATTTTACACGTGATATCGACATTGTATGATCATAAATTTTAATGTGAACTATGCATGTATATGCCGATGAAAACTTAAGCCTAGCTTACCCCGGATATAGACATAACGAATGTTAAAATAAAAATACTAGAAATATAATATTATCCATCAGAATATAAATTGATAAATAAATTTATACTACATAATACTTTAATCAATTTCAAAATGTTTTCCTATCAAGCTACAAATATAGTTTCGGTTTAAATGTTTTTTAACAGTTTTACACCCAATGTTATATTTTTTAAGAAAATTACGTATGGAACTCACGGAAACGAACTCATTGAGTATAATACTACCACTGTTAGCCACTTTTATGTCTGCCTGGTTTTATTGTTCATCTGCGCATAACAACAGGCACCTAACGTTTTATTTCCGGAACAAAACAGATTGTTCATCCCTTTAACGACGCCCCGTTCACATTATTAGCTGAATCGTCAAAATTAGAAGTTCCGTGTATAAAGAATTCTAACGAAACACTGCAGTAGGTAGCCCAAACTAACGCGCAGTCTAACGAAACAGCGCATCAAAAGCATCGCACAACTAGCCTAAAAAACAATCTCCTCATTAGCGATCTTTCAACCCTCGTGGCCCTCTTTTTGCCAACGACGAAAACGTTGCGCCTGCTATACATACGCTGTATATACAAGGCCGAAAAGACGACGCAGCGGCGCGGCTGCGCGGTAGGACGATTGTGTTCCGTTTCGTGTATTATTCAGCTCGCCGTTTCATCCCGCGCATAACGTCGGCATCTTTTCCGCCTGTGTCGCGCGCCTTTTGCACTTTCTGCGCGTTGCGAATATCGCGACGTCTCGTGTGTGCATGTATGTAAGGGGCGCGTATACGCTTTTCTTTTTTTGTCGAATTTTTCCGTGCGAGTATACGTCTGCGGAGATGAAATATTGATTCATCGCTCGGGAAGGCTGCAGTATTCATAGGACGGAAAATTTTTGCCTTCGCGGATTGACTGTTTTGACTTTAGTTGCGCGACAGTTTTGTTGCCGGCGCGTCTATGTGTGATGCTAGGGATTGAATTTCGACGTTGCGCAGTTCAGAAGAGCGATAGTGATGTACGCGTGGTAGCTTTCTTTCGGGAGTTTATGAAAGTTTGAACGAGGATGCATAATAAATACTAGTATGTGGGAATACAGCTGTGCAATAGTGCCTCGGGCGAGAAAGAAGGATTTATTTTTGTATGGCGCGCGCGCGGCGATGAAAATTTTCGAATCCGCGGTTTTCATAAATTTTCATGTTCTCGAGACAACTGAATCTGAATATATAGAGATCCTGGAAAGCATCGGTTTGTGTGTATATGTATATGTTTGCGTGGATACGAGTACATGCAATGTATTTTATGTCTATCGCGCAACCGGCGAATACTGCACTGTGCGCGATATTGCAACGATATAAGGTCTCGTAATATATATACTTTTCGTTCCGCAGATTTCTTTCGAAAAAGAGTTTCTATATACCCTCATAAATTGCTATAAATTATGAATAGTTAGAACAAGAGTAAGCAGTCGATATTTACTGAATAATATAGGAAGGTTCTGTTTATGTAAGTTTTTACATATATAGTTAAAAACACCATTCATCAGTATGTTTCGAATTTAATTTGATATTCGACTTACAAGGAACTCACTTCCTGAGCTATAATGTCAAACTAATTAATTATCAAGATCATACTAATGTTTGAGCCTCAGACATCCGCACTCAATCGACAAATTATCGTCGGGCGATCGAAATCACAATCGAATAATATTGCTAATAGAACTAAGGCAATACACACATCAGACAGATATACTTTCTTCTTCCGGCTAATGGTCCTCAAAGGGGGGAGGGAGGCTCGTAGCTCATATATACATTTCCACTTGACAGTTCCGACTTCGGGCGCGCATCCCCAGCTCCCGGGGCAAACATTCAAACAGGGCGCGCGCTCCGAACACAGCGCGCAAACTAGCGAATCTCTCGACGCAAACAGCTTCCTCTACACACACACACATCACATACAACTGTAGACCTGTGTGTATACAACGGCGAAACGAGAGTCCGCCGACGAGATAAAGGCGCTTAATCCTCGCGCCCGATCTTCGACATCGTCGCCGTCGCGATCACGCGTTATACGCTACGTGCAGTACAAAAAGATCCGAGAGGGCCGCCCGACTGTGTTTGCCCAGCACCAGAGAAAGCCCTTCACTGTATACGTATATACATACGTGCATGTACATACATATATATATATATACGACACGTGTATGTGTGCGAGCGCGCGATTACATACGGCTCGTATCGCAGAAGCAAGCTATCCATGCATGTATGTAGAGAGAGCGAGTGAATTGGCTGAGTGTCCTCGGGCTATTGGCGCGAAACGAGAGCAAGAGAGCGCGGCGCTACAGCAGCGATATATAGTGTGTAAACACGATTTGTAACACAAAAGCCTGCAGCGGGTGCGGCGGTGGTATAGCAGCAGCGCAGTGCCTATACTTGTGCCCGCGGCGCCTCTCGCGCGCTCGCCACATGTTTCGAAGGACCAGAATTAACGAGCGCGCGCTCTATTCTTTCTTTTCTCCTCCTTCTCTTCCTCCTCTTCTTCGTCGGCGCCGCTGACGTTGTTCGCAAATTAGAGGCGAGTGCGGGAACATTGTGCGAGACGCGAGTCGATTAGCTGCACGATGTGTATATCGACGATGAGGTGCGGTTGTGAGGGTGTGCGAAAGTTTGGAGGTGGCGCGAATGATTAGGTGGATGGGAGGATTTTTGGAATTTCGCGAGAAAGAATCTTGGGTTGAAAGGATTGGCGAGATAATTGTGGGGATGGTTTCGGTTTAGGGGAGGAATTGCGAAACCCATATAGATTTCATGATTCTGATTTTCGAACTTTTTTGTATAACTTTCAGAGAAGATGGCACTTAACTTTCTTATTTAAAAAATTCCGATTAATAGACAATGTTCACATATTCGACTCTTATATTTAACCCTAAAATTGATATAAAAGAGGATAAAACTTATGATATAATTTGTTTAATGTAAAATAAAACTCTTGTCAATATTATACATATGTATATCAATAATGTATATAGAATTTATTTAGCGTTAACATTACACTCTTATTATACTTACGCTATAATAATACATTCTTTTAATCGAATCGATCCTTCTGGCAATATTAAGTAACTATATAAACAATGATTTTCCATTTAAAAGATGCATAGTTTGATAACGGATATCTAATCTAGAAGTAATAATATAGAGTTGTATTATTAATATCACAAATGTTATTTATAACGCCGACGAGACGCGTATAAGATTAATAACACGCTTTCTTTTAACCCAATTATTGATTTTTATCCATTTTTTATAATTATTATTGATTTAGAATATAATACTTATACTGGAAATCTTTAAGTTATGTAACACCCAACACTGGGACAGTTTTTAAGATATTTGAGATTTATATTTTACTAACTTATATATAAGGTACAATAGAACGTATTTGTTGGACAAAGTAATTCAGGGTATGCACTAATATTAAATTATAAATGAAGCATAAATAAACGTATGTCGATTTAGAATATACTACTGGAAATTTGTAAGTTAGGTACAAGACCCAATTACTGGGACAGTTTTTAAGACATTTTTCAAAACTTTCTCATATCTATTATTTATTTTAAATTTAATTTTAACTAATAGTAAATTATAAATGAAGCATAATCAAACCTATGTCGAACCGGAATACCGGAACGTTTTACTGATACTGATGATTGATGAGTGATGCTAATTGAGAGACATGACAAACTGAACAAAAGGTTTACTGTAAACTAATCAACACCTAACCTGAGTTTTATTCTGTAATAAATTAAAAATCCGTATTAACATAATGATGATTGAACTGCATGATCCGTTTTAAAATCGAGTAGATTAGCTAGGACAAAAAAAAAGCTGTTCGTAAACAGTAACCCACGGCTTTCATGTTTAAGACCATCAAAAAACCTTTCTGAAAAGTTTCAGACAATTCGGGGACCCGGAATCCATCCAAACTAATATCAAATTTGTGATCAATGAATAATAACACATCAGTTACGCTATACACAATGAAAATCACTTAGAAAATTCTGTAAAGAAAAAGATGCAACAAAGTATCAGCAGAATCACGCCGCAGCGATTATTTCTGCCTCTCTTTTTCTTTCTCTCTCGCTCTTACTTCTGCATTTAAAATGAAAATGAGAGTTGCCGTGTACGCTGTTTACGTTGCGGTAAACCCGCTTGCAGTTCGATTAATGAAAAAATGATTGAGTCAACGACATGGCGGCGCTCAACTTTGTAGTTCGCGCAAGTGCGCATTATCTTCTCTCTCTTTTTCTCTCTCCCTCTTTCTCGCTCGTGTTCCCCTCTTTTGACCCCCGTTATGTGCAGAGACGGCGCGGAAAAAGGGTTCATCCCGCGAGTGTATATATAAGTATAAAGTACGAGTACTTTTCCGCGGTCAATTGCGCGCGCCAGGCACATCGGCGGAGTACCCTAGTTGTGTAAGAAGAACATAGGGCGAGTGGTGGGCGGTGGTTTGCGAAGAGAATCTTTGCTTACTCTTGAAAATTATTTTTTTTTCCTTGTTTCTAATTCTTTTTGTAATGTTGCAATTTTAAAATAATAAAATCCAATGAGACCATAGAAAGTAACATTTATTTTCTTAACTATTTACTTTCTAAAGTTGAATTAGTGAAAAAACCACTAAAATTATAGTTAAAATTGCTCCACCGTAGAATTAGTGGATATTCACTAATGAAATAGTGAATATTTACTATTTTTTATTAGTGAATATCCACTAATTCTACGATGGAGCAATTTTAACTAATCTTTAGTGATTTTTTTCACTAATTCAACTTTACAGAGTACTTAGTGAATAGTTGTCTTATTCGAAAATAGCATTTCATTCATTTTAAGATTACATAAGATAAAAGAGATTGCAATTATATTAACGAATGTATACTGCATATTAATAATGATAACTAAATGGTATTTTACAGTAAAAAAATATGCAAATGTTTTAAAAATCTATTATTTATTTATAAGGATAAGAAAATGTTTTTGATTCTAATTTTGGAGAAAATTAAATATTTAGGTGCACTTAAATAATTCAGTAAGAGAATACACAGCAAAATTTATTTTATATGTACACGCAATATAAAATCTTTTATGTCAAATAAAACTTTGTATTACATCTTGTAATATCAAAAAAATGCTATACATGCAGTAGAATTAATTGCAAATTGTATTAAATATTGACGCATTAACAAAAAGAATAGACAGTTGTACTTTCTTGCGTATATTTTTATATATTCGCACTTATTCCACGCAAATAAGTAAAAATTAACAATTTTTCTCACTAGCAACCGGCTGCTATGTGTTTTAATACTATAAAAACATTTAATCACTTGAACATTACGAAAATTCTATAAAAAAAAACCAAATCAATTCGCTCACAACGATGACAAAAGATACAATAAAAAAAATATTTAATTCAATTTTCCAACCAATTAAGCGTTAACCCCCGTGAAGTCCATTAAATCATCCCTCCGTCGGTGTCTCCTCTCACCTGGAAACCACTTGCGCAGCGTACATAACGCGCGGCGTCTCTCCGCAGCCTTATATACATTTTTGCGCCGCCTGCGCGCCTCTCACGCGCCTTAATAGAAAAATTATGAACTTTTTTCATCGTCGCCGGAGGGCACTTTTGTCGCCTAATTATAAAAGATCGCGTGGCGCGCCCCCCACGAAGAAATGAACTCGCCCCCATCTCACGACGCCGCGGCGTCTCTCTTCGCCGCGACTTTTACGTCCTCTTGCGATTGCGAAATTAACGGCCGGCCGGAGAATTGCGCTTTTTTACGCGAGGATTATAGGGAAGACGGGGCACGGTGAAGGTGGAAAAAGAGAAGAGAAGTGCTTAATTAGGAACGACGAATTGTTTTTAATTTCGGATTTCGCGAGTTCGCAAGCGTCGTTTTCAGGGAGAGGTTAATTTTGGGCTCGGCAGATTTTTCGTTTCTAATTAATAAGAGACTGGCTGACTTAATGAGCAATCTTTTTTACTGCAGTATAGTGATACACATTGCAAACAGTGCGTAAAACACACGGTATTATAATAGACAAAATTAAAAACAAAACTTTAAATATCAAAATATATATGAATCTTTTTTAGTTAATAAAGTCGATAAAGTTAATAAAGATTACTTTAATTATTTCATGCAAATGCACCATTAAAAAGAAGCAATTCTATTCATTTGAATTATAAATTTCTGCATTTACACGCCCACGGAAAAACAATGTGTTTCCACGAAAAACTAACAGCAAAAAATTCTTTGCGCATTGCAGTTTCACATAGTGCTTCGTATATACAAAAAATAAATGCACTCACTCGCGCACTACCAAAATTCTCCCGAAAACTTCGGACCGGCGCTCTTCCAGCGCATGAATCTCGCACGAAAAATCAGCACCATACAGCGAACCTAAAATATCTCGAGCAATCGAAAATTCGGTTGGGCAAATATCTCGACGTCAATATATAATATACACGTCAGCCGGACGCATCGACATGTGCGCGCGCGCGCGAGTGGGAGTTCCGTTCGTGCAAAAAACGCGCCCCCATGCAAAAAGCGCATCGGAACAATGCGTTGCTACTGTCCCGATGCGCGGTGACTGACCTATGCGTATAAAAGTTTTTCCCCGCGTTGCCAGGAGGGTGCAGAGAGGGTCGGAGGGGAGTTTCGAAAGTGCACGGCGCGCGCGAGCTTTGGATGAAAAAAAACGAACGGCTGGATAGAAAAGGGCGAGGGGAAAAATAAATAAAAAGGCGATAGTGGAGGTAGAAATATTGTGGTGCGAAATCAAGAATTGGGTCTCCGAAATGGCGTTTTGATGTTTGCGAGCAGTATTTCTTTTTTTTTGCGAAAAATTATAGTGTGAAATTTGAATGTTATGGAGGGTCTATGTTTTTTTAATGAACGCAGTTAGTTTCAAATAAAATCGTAGAAAAGAAACATAATGCAGTGGAGCAATATTGGTTGGCATATTTGTACAAGATGAAAACTGAAATAATATTCACGGTATCGCGATAAATACTGATACTATCGTTATAGTGTATATATACTTATAAGTGCTCCAAAACTCGCGATCTATACAGCAGCGAGTTATGTAGAACAATACGGATAGCTTTTATTTTAATAATAAACTTGTAAATTTTACTTCGAATAACAAATTCGAATAAAAAAAAAAGAAAAAGCTGACACGGGGACTGGTCTGTAATCTGCAGTTTTTCAAAGTGGTTAGATATAACACAGTTACTCCTAGACTGAAAAAACTCACATCGAAATCTCACCTGACTTGAAAACCAGAATAGCACTAAAAATTGTAGTTACAAAAATTGTCTGTTCTACCTTTAAACTGATTGTATGGATTATATTTCTTTTATTATTATTTTTTCTAAAATACAGAGAAAGTGCATTTTAAGTTAATTTTTTGATAAAAATTGTTTTCACGAAAGTCCGCATTTAAAATCTCACGTGATGTGCCACACAAACTTGGAAAATTTTTTTATGAAATCAATTTTTGTATCAATAAAAGATATACCTTTGCAACTTTTCAAACGGTGAAAGAAACAATGTTTAAACTTCATTGTAGCGTTTTCCTTGGTTTTCAAATCAGGTGAGAACTTACGTCAGTTTTTTTTTTACTATGAATCTTATTTTAATTATTGAACAACAAATATATTTTTCTTTAATATATCAATACACACTATAAGACCATTATCACAATACTTAAATTATTTCCATATAATAATTATTGATCATTATCGAAAAGTACCACTCAAGAACCAATCCACTTTTTCTCCCAGACGAAAATTCTCCCTATCATACAGCCCAAGAATCTTCCTGCTCTGTACACAACTATAACTGAAAGCGCATGCAACTCGCCCAATAATCGACCATATTAATCACACGCTAAAGGCCAAACTTCTTCTAATCCCACAGATGCGCTGTGCACTTCCACGGATCAGAACAATAGGCCAACTTTCCCGCGAGGAAAAAAAAATAAAGACGCACACGCGACAACATAGGGAAAAACCGCCCATGCGCGTGTAGGTACATGTACTGATCAGTCTCATGACTCATGCATCGCTGCGCTTAAGTTTGCTCTCTCTCTCTCCTCCCAGAAGAGAAACTGCGCACGCAACGATTTCTATTACCAAACGCGCGCTTTTTTCGCGTGAATGGGAGGAAAAAATATTTTCATCGATTTCTGGCCCATTGATTATTGTTATTTTCCCGAGGTTCGCGCGCGTGCAACCGGTCGTTTGCCCATACGCACCGCAACTCGCGTGCATGTGCCAATGTGCTATTTGTTGAGCACGGGGCGCGTATTGTTCTTTCATGTCGTTGAATTACACTGTTGAGTTTCCTATCATTTGGAATGTATTTTTTATAAGGGCTCGCATTTAGTCGTTGTTATTATATTCGTTTATTTTTTAATATTCTTTTCGTTGGTTCGTTGGTACGTGTCTACGTTTTTATCCAGTTTTTGCGCGTGTATGTAGTCGTGGTTGGGGATATTGTAATAAATTGAATCTGAGGAAAATACAGATCTTTGGTTTTCCGCAATGACTAATAATTACTCAAAATGAAATGTCTTCTATGCTCAGTATTGTTCAGTCTGTTGGTGCCTAATACTAGGCACGTATTACATACGGGAATATGCTGAGTTTTGATGCCAACTAAAGTAAATATTTTTTTTTATTCATGTCCAGGTAAATTAATACTACGTACATCAATTATATACCTACTTTAAATAACGCTATTTTTATCATTTTTAAATTTATCGTTGAAAGAACAATAAAAAAAAATTAACTGACACATATGTTTTAACAAACTTTTGCAACATTTGACATTTATTACTGTGCATTGAAGATTGTAAAAATCGCAATTCCATATAAAATCTTAAAGTGACCGTTACTGTTTGAGGACAGCAAAGAATCAAGATTTTGATTTTATTAAATAACTAATTAATATTATTATAATCTACTGAAATTATTTTGCTTCATCCACAGGATTCAAATTTATGTAGGTGGGTTTGCTATGGGTATCAGTACTGGGCAACTCTTCCCTGTACATAGAAAAAGAAATAAAATTGCTTATGAATGGAATTACATTAATTTCTAAATATAATGTTATAGTAGAAACAAATGCATGAGAAAATTACGTATTCGTAAAACAAGCACCAACTATTTCTTTTCCACTCTTACATATTATATTATGTGCACTTATTCGCTTTACATATGAATTATCTATCTTATTTTTACTAAATACGTTATTTACCTACTTGTATTATTATATTTTCATCATAACAAAGTTAAAAATATTGAGCGACAACAGAAATAATAAATGCCGTCAAATCAAACTGCAAACATTCTCACAATGCTCTAGATTATATCTTATTTATCACTTTCGTATGCGGTTGATTTTCTATAACATAATCAGGTCAGCCTCTTGAAACATTCATCAAAAAAGTGACAACGGTTAATCAATGCATTTTATTACTGATTGAAACACAAAATCGAGATTAAATTTACCAGTAATATTAATTACAATTCGTTGATAATGGACACTTACTGACAATGTTTTACTGAATCTTCATACAATTATAAATTTAACTGATTTTGTTAATAATGCTATTAATTCAATTCTTAAATTAAAATATAATTTAAAATGCTCATATTGAAAAACTATCTTTTAATGATTGGACTGTTAATAATTTGTTACGAATATTTCTATGATGGACATTATGAATAAAAAAACCGCTACCAATTCATTGGCACGTGGCTTCCTCAAACTTAAATTGCTGATTCCTTTAATTACTTAATTTTTAATAACAAAATTTATAAGTTGCTTCCTCCTAGAGGAAGCTTTGGGATAGTAAAAAAAAAAGTTTATGAGATAATGTGTTAGGAATAATGTTTAGCAAATTTGGAATCGAAATATACTATTTTTAGAAAATGTCCGTATGGATGTGTGTGTGTGCGTGTGTATGTATATATGTATGTCCGTATACGCTGATATCTCATGATCTACTTGACCGATTTTAACGAGAGAGTGATCATTTTTTTAGATT
>UXGD01006899.1:0-11790 GCA_900474315.1 Torymus auratus
CCCCAGTACCCCGAGCTGGACTACGCCGCGCTGGCCTACGCGCGCCGCGCGCCGCAGCCGCTGGGCGTCTCGGTGGTCATGCGGCTCTCGCTCTCGCCGCCGCTCACGGCCGCGCTGCACCCGGGCCTGCTGGGCCCGGCGCCGCCCGCGGCCCCGCTGCACCGGCTGCCGGTGGGCCGGCTGCTGCAGCGCGAGGAGCCGCCGGAGCCGCGGAACGGCGGCTGCCCCGCGGCGGCGGGCCGCAACGGCGGCCTGGAGGGCCGCAGCAGCCTGGCCGGCCTGCCGCCGGGCCTGCGCGGCGGCAACGGCGAGAACCTGGCCGGCCAGGGCAGCCTCAAGTTCAGCATCGACAACATACTCAAGGCGGACTTCGGCCGGCGCATCACGGAGCCGATCTCGCTGAAGAAGGCGCGGCCGAAGAAGCCGGCCGCGCGGCCCATCGACCTCAGCAAGGACTTTCTCGAGAGCTCGTCCGAGGGCTCGGAGCGCGGCTCGGAGACGTCCTCGACGCGGAACGCCTCGCCGAACCTGCCCAGCCCGGCGCCCAGCGCGACCTCCGGCTCGGACGCGCCCGGACCGAAGCTCATGCAGTGGCCGGCCTGGGTCTACTGCACGAGGTACTCCGACAGACCTTCCTCTGGTGAGCACTACTTACACGTATTCATACCCAAGCGAGTTTAGCATTTTCCAAAGATAGAGCCGCCCACTCGTTTCCGCTCGCGCGATATGCGCTGTGCTCGAGTCTTACTTTACCTCCAACAAATGCTTCATAACCTATCTGAAAAGCCATCTACTGGAACTTTTAAAACATCTCCCGGAATTCCGCACCTGGTATTACAGACTCTCTTAGAAAGGAAAGCGTTAACTCGGCGTTTCATTAGCTAATAAAATGCCAAAAGATGAATGTTATTTAACTATAATAAATTTTTCAACCATTCCGCCGATATTTATTTATCTAATTTATCTCTCGCACGGAACATTTGTTACGCTACTCAATCTCTAGCTAAGCAGAATTTAATAATAATTAATATTGTGCATTGAATTACCAATTATAAACTTGGAAATTACGTTTCAGAGAAAATTATTGATTTAGGATTCATTCTTTGTATTAATATGATTAAATTATAGCCTATTATCCGTTTAATTAATTTTAATAGGATGAAATGTGAAAGTATTATAAAAATCGTGATTTAAAGTAATTTAATAAAGTTAGCCAACTCGGCTTTCATGCCACAGATAAAATCCCATGTAAAATAATCTATATTCGCAGCGTCACGTGAGAGCTCCTAGTGCTCCGAAGAATTTAATAGCGTCGCATGGCCAGGTGAGCTGTATATCGACTCAAAGCACACACGTACTCTCGACAACAAGGCGCGCACGCGCTCGCGCAACGAAAGCGCGGCTCCGATAATTAGCTGCGCGCGGCTCAGCGTGTTTACAGCATTACGCGGGACCCTTAGCGGGCCCCAGACACTGCAGTACACGCACTCGAGCTCTTTCCGCAATATAACGCGCGCGCCACCTAACCCGGCCTCATTTCTCACCTTTGTTTCGACGTTACTTGCATCCAGAGCGGCTGTATCTATAGGTACATGACGAGCGGGAGATAGAGAGAAGCAGCCCGGGGGAGAAAGGAGCGAGAGAGGAGGAGATAGAGTCGCTCGATTATATTCGCGTATAATTGCCGAACGCCGGGAATACAATCTCGACTTCTAATCTCGTGTTCGGACACGAATCGCTACAAACGGGCCCGCGCGCGAAGCTATGGGGGAGGCGGGAGATTACGATGAAAACGAGCCTTTTCGCGTTGACGTACGTCAGAACGTTTCATGTTACACGCGTTCACTGTCTGCTCCGGACGCGAGCCTGATTAGCGGAAAAATGCCTTTATTACACCGAGACCTCCTTTTTATACCTCCCCAAGTGCGCTAGTTATGCCTCACATAGATACTGTTCAATAGTATTTCTTGACGGCACTGTCAGACATAAGCTTCAAAATTTACAGAATTTATGTGTGAGGTACATATGTGGTGTTAGGAGAGACGAATACATTACCATTCATAGCGTAAAAGAACGCAGAAATGACTTCTCTGTACTATTATTGTATGAAGTAATCAGCCACCTTACCTCACAAGCTTCTTTGTAATAAACAAAAACCGAACTTCTACGAGAAGTGCTGAGAGGGGTATTATTTAGGACCTTTGATTTTGGAACTCAATCCCGAGTAATGTCCTGCTGTCACTATGTAGATTTAAAAAAAGCCATGCGTAGACTTTTGTATTTTTACAAATAAATATTTTTCTATCTATCTAACATAATACCTCTAAAAGCTTGCGCGAAAAAGAAAGCAGGCGTTATACTTACTACAACATGTGTAGCGATGGATTTTGACAATTGTATACCACCTCGATATCGATTGGGGAAGATATATAAACTTGCAAGCTCTTTTATTGAGCACAATTCATCCTGATGTGCATTAAAGGTGCGGGAAAACAAGAAAGCTAATTAGCAGTAGCTATAAAAGAACGGTATGCGAATTTGCTGAAAACAATGGACAGTCACAAGAGACAGTCGGAAAAATAAGGTGTCTTGTAGCGTTGCCAGCTCTATACTGGTGCTAATTCGAAGCAGCTATCGAGTCGGGTTACATAATTCCAGAAATCGCGAGCGCTGCCCCGGAACGACGCTAGAGAGACTCTGAAGTAGAAGACAGAAGAAAAAGTTGTTGCGCGCAGATAAATCAGGTCTAACGAAATGCCTGTGCGGCGAAATAAAGAGACATTAATTTGTGGATCGGGGCTCGCTCCGTCTGCGTCTATCGCGGCGTATCTGTCTCGCCGGCGCGCGATACCTTATACCTATAGCAGAGAGAGAGGTAGTGGTCTCGCGGGATCCATCGATCTTATTAAGGTTAAATTGAAGGTGCTCCTTGCCCGCGTTTGAACACGATAACAAACCCGATCGCGCGGCTGCACGGCTCGCTTTATTCCAAAGACAGCGCGCGCGACTCTTTCTCTCTCCCCTCGCTCACGTCTGCGATGCACGTACGCGACTAGCAGCTGATGCATGTATGATTTTATTTCCGACGCTGCTGTTCCACGTGAGGGGCACGAATTATTCTCTACACGGCGAGATGACGAGAGAGCTGCGCTTTACATCTCTCTATATATGCTGTACGTCCATTGCTGCGCGCCGAGAGAGATCAAACGTCTCTTCGCAGCCACAAGTGCTCTTTCGTCTGCGCCTATAAATAGACATTTGTTTCTGCAACCGATTCCTCGCCATCTCTCAAATAAGCCAGGCGAATCTTTAATTCACAATTATGCAACTCTCTAAGCCGAGATTCTTTTTTTTATTTCACCTAGACGATGTATTGTAGTGTGGCAAAATGTGCTATTTAAGCCCGGATAACAACAAGCCATTATTTTCTTGCCACTTTTCTCGGATGCTTTTGCTGCACGCTTTTCAATTAAATGCTTAATTGGAGCGCATATATGGGGGAGAACAAACGCACGCGCGGAATCGTATTAATGATTCCTGGCGAATCAGGCAGTACAACGAATAGTTGGCATGAAAAAGGTGGTAATAGATACAGATACGTGTTATATATGCATAGAGAGACTTATGGCTACACACATACATATATAGAAGCGTTGGGAACGGCTGGTTAGGCTTCTTTTTGCCTTTGATTTCATTGTTCTAGGAAATTCAACTCTTTGCGCTGGGCATTTAACAAGCCAATTGTTCTCTTTCACACGAAGCCCATGCTGCTGCGGTGGTCAGAGCTCTTACCATAGTATATAAACGGATAATGGTGTTCAAGTTTTTTCAAAATTATCCTGTAACTATTGGTAAACGATAACTTTCGAAGATACGTAGAATTGGTGTTAATTCCTCTGATACATTTAATTTTATTATAAATACAATAGCAGAAACAAACTCAAATAGTCAGAGTCAGAAGGTCTGAATTTATCCAACCATTTTTTCTGCAAAAGGAACAATCAAGCTTTTTTAAGAAACCATATATTGAGGAGGTTTTATTCTTATATCATCGAACGTTAGTCGTTCAGTTGAAATATAATAATTACGATGTATTTTATATCTGGCAGACTATGTCTCAGGGAAAGTAAGGACATAGTATCCCGACCAAAGGTACATGGCATTTACTCAAAGATTTCTATAAATAATTGAAAACCAATACATTGTACTTCTATAGAAGTACAACATGGTAGAGAAAAAATATCGATTAGAAAAATTTCGTTTTTCCCTACAATTATGATACAATCAATGTAAAAGGCCAATATATATTTACTTTCAGCGGGTTGGACACTGTTTATAATGAATAGCAGTATTCTACTTTTAATAATATATTAATTAATAATAATTGGATAAGCATTTTTAGGTTAACTACAGTTCTTATATTTGATGAAGCGAAATACTTGGAGCAATACAAGAGTTGGAAAATATTTTGAGTATTAAAAAGTTTTTTAATTCTTTTAGTTTCAACTCAATAGTATTGAATATTTGGGTATTGAATCACGACTCCAGTTTTGAATTTATAAAAATCAGTTATTTTAATATAAAAATAATCTTTATATTGTTGCCTAGTGATCTAGAAACTGAACTATAGATCTAGATACTTTGCTATTATTTTGCGGACGTCATAAAAATACCTTTATGGCAGACAGGCCTAATGTAGTTCGATAGTCCAGTTACATAAAGGATTAAATAAGAAAATAAAACTAAACTAAACAAGCTATAAGGGGCTATAACAATGCTGACACTTCATTTATATTAAATATTTATTGGTAACATTTTTTACTATGACAATTACACGTTTACTCACGTAAAACGTGCACTTAAAGTTGGATAAACATCAATAGCTTATCAAAATAAAATATTAGATTGAAAAAGTGAAACATAAATTTTGTATATGTCGATTAAAATAAAAAATATTTAAATTTATTATAAATATTGAGAATTATAATAATTCTCGTAAAAATGGCATATTTATACTTAAAGAATTTTGAATAATTGCAAAAATTAAAATCTTAGATACTATAGTAATTAACTTTTTTAGTATTACAATTTATAATGTTATGAAAATATTTTTAAACTATTGCTGTCGGATGTAGGATTGCCTAACTTGAGGATTATATACAGCTTATGAAAATTATTTTTACAAATACTTCTACATTGGCAAAAATTCAACAAAGAAAATTTTAACAAATTCTTAACTTAACTTTCTACTCCTATGTGACATGTAAGTTTTTTAATTGCTGAATAAAAATAAAAATACTTACAAAATGTATTTTAGACAGTTTAATTTAAAGAATTAGGAAACCAGGTTCTTTTCGTAAGTAATATTCGAATGAATTCTCAACAACGCACATTTACATTACATATAAATATTCGAAAAATTATATTTGTAGTAAATTTTGTTCAAGTTTATCTACACGGGCTGCACTTTATTGCAAAACATTCTAAACGTTTTCATTTTTATTACACTAGTCATCTCTAAGCGCGCTTCACGCACCTCAATTTTAGCGAAACTTTACGCCACTATTGTTTTTGTAACCTAGCAACCCGTTACTCCCACCAACCAAACCACGAAAAAAATGATATCACAACAAATCCATCATTTTTTTAAGTTAGGATTTTTACGTGCTTTTTAATTTTTTCCTGCAAATACCCTATTTTACCTGGCTTTAATCTACTAGTAGAAGTCGAACGCTATAGAAATGTGCATTGGTTGTTATAATTCTTTGAAAAACCAAAGTTGTCTATAATATACTGAAATTTCTCAAATCTGCATAATAGAAAAAAAGCAGACACGACTTAGGAAAATTGAGGGTCGAGCGTTAAATTTTATAATCGCAGCTAAAGCTGGAGCGGGCTGCAGCTCGTTTGCTCGCGCGCGACGCATGTACGCGACTATAAATGGACGACTTTAACGACGCAGCGTCAGTGGCTCGCGCACGGGCGATTAACAAGCGCTCGCAGAAGCCACTGCGGGGGATCCGCTCCGCTAGTCGCGCCTTTGGACAACACACGCATGCGCACTCGGATTTTTCACTTTTCACCCTTTTCCACGCTATCCATCTCGCGTTGTCGTGCGCGCCCACTGACTTATGGCCCTCCCAACTACTCTGCGCCAGAGGACTTTTGGGCCAACGCACGGATAATTTCTGCTCTTCATATATCACTCGCGGCGCGATGATTTTCGGAAGAGCGATTGACGCTAATTGCTCTAAATTTTTCCTGACACTCGCACTTCATCCAACTGTTAGCGCCTGCATAAGTCTTGCGCATTTCGCGTGGCATTTTATCATTCATTATCTCGCACTTTCTGCAGCTTATTATAACCTTTGACTGGCTGTTTACAAATTTCGCTCTGACAAGTATGAATTTCATAATACTGTAAAAATATGTTTTGAAGATATATTTTACAGTATCGCACTTTGAATGTCAAATAGAATTATTTATTTTCTACAGACTATTGCATCGGAAGCCTTAACGTGAGACAAAGATTGCTGTTCCCAAAAAGCATCGAGGTGTAAGAGAGACAATCGCACGCGAAACACGTGAATCTCGCGGCGGGAACGGTGAACAACTCCGCGGTGCACCACGGAATTTTTCGAATGCAACTCACCCACGTGGTCACGATATAACAATGGGACGCGTCACACCGTTAACTATGCGTGGTAAAAGAGAAAAAGAAAAGAGTGAATGGAAGGGAGGATCAAGCCGAAAATGAAGTATGGATGGCGGAAAAGAAGAGTAGAAAGAGAGCTAAAAAAGAAGATATCGAGAAAATAAAATTGAAACCGCCAGATCGAGCAAGGAGAAAGAGAGGTAGAGAGAGAGAGAGAGAGAGACTCGTCGGAATTCGTCGTGCGGAATAGAGACAATGATATTTGAATGGCCGATTCTCATGCTGTGCGTTGCTTACGAGAATCGTGTATCTTGCGGGGAACCGCGCGACGGCTTTTATTGTTCACGAGCGAGCGGAGGTGTGGCGTGAAATATGGTGCGAAACGACACTTGTCCGCGCACACGCGCTCGGTTATATGCGCAATGACTGATAATCGTGAATTGCACGTAGGGGAGAAAAATTAGACGCAAGACTCGAGAACAGCAAGCCGTGTTCTGCGGTTAGATCGAAGCTTCTTTTTTATTCGACGCCGCTTGATTAATGATTTTCTCTTTTTTCAATAACACAATAGTTGCGTATTTAATGAGCTACCTTTTAAAGGTCCGCGTATATGTTTACCATAAACCGTAAACGTTTTTCACTTACCTTTTTATTTTATGTTCTATAAAGAGATATATTATTAGGTAATAGAAATAAAATGTACTTACATAAGCGTTGCAGCAAGCAGTTTAGAATCTGTTGTTATAGTGTTACATTTATAAGGACTGATAGAAGAAATCTTACATTATTGAATTACGACCTAATTTTTTGAATTTATTTATAAAAATGTGTGTTCTTCATACGTCAGATCTTTTTATAGGTTTGAATAAATAAATATTTGAAAAGAGAAACAAAATCTGTAAAATAAAGTAATGTTGACAAACAAGAAATTTGGGTATTATAAATCGAAAATATAAAAAGCCGAATGGAAATAACCGTGAGTTAAATTTTAGCTAACTAGTGCAGTAAAAAGTACTAGGACAAAAATACTTAAGATACTTTATCATTTATAAGTGATTATGACGATGATAGCTATTTTTTATAATGAGGAGAACAACGCTAATGATTCTGCTGACGTGAAATAAAACTTCGATTTTGTTAATTGTCAATATTTCGATTTTTCTATTGATTTAAATCATCAGGAAAAAAAAATTAGTAAAAATTGTTTATGGCGTTTGGTCGCTTGGTCTGCCGAACTCTTCAGGTTGTTTGTTGAAAAAAATATGTTATAATTCAAAAACTTATCCGTATAAAATATAAATAATTACAGACCATAATAGACAATTACCTTATAAAGTGTATAGTTAATAAATATTAACTTACGAGAAACGGGTGTTAACGCGGCTTTGAAAGGCAATTTTGGGTATCGAAAAATCGACGGCCGAGAGGAATAACCCGTTAACTCAGCGTAGGCTTCGAAAACCCTCTAACTCGGCGGAGGTTTCAAAAACCCTCTAACTCAGACGCGTTTTTTTCGTCTTCAATTTCAAATTTTTTATGTTAAATAATCGATTCTAATTATTTTCTGAATTTCTAATCACGTCTATTGTGCAGATATCGTATTTTAACATCCTACTCCTACACAGCTTCCAGCAAAAAATTGAAGAAAAAAAAAAACGCGTCTGAGTTAGAGGATTTTTATAACCTTCGCCTAGACAGAGGGTTTTTGAAATCTTCGCTGAGTTAGCGGGCTCTCTTAGCCGTCGAAATGATGATGACTATTCCTCCATCAATATTCCATTAAAAATGATGTCTCTTCTACTGATTGCCACTTTACAAGTATATTTATAATACAAAAAATTAACAAAAAAAATTATAAAAGTTGACAGTAAAAACTTATAAACTTATAAGCTTTGTTCGTTAAAAAATATTACATTTTCAGGTATTATAAGCAATTATAGATTGCATAAAAAATCGTTTCTTAATCATTCTCTCACGCTATCTACACAATTGCTTATAATTTCCTGAAAATTTAACATTTTTTGTGTACTTGTAATAGAAGAGATCATTTTTTAATGAAATAAAAAGCATATTAGAGATTAAGATTACCCATATCTCAAAAAGGGCTCATTTGATAGAATAGCGATCATGGGCTTCGTGGAGCATATGAAGTTGGGGTGGCAAACACAAGCCAATCATGAATAAAAATAAATACAAAGTCATATCGATATGTAGCAAAGATTAAGCGTATTATTAATTTGCGTTGATGACTAGCACAATTTGCTATATTGTGGACAAGACTAATACAAAAGTTGCCACTAAAACTAGCACATTTTGGGAGATTACAAGAAGTAGTAGCATCATGTCCGGTTAACAATTTGTTAATTCGCATTTGAAAATATGTACCAGCACGCGTGAAGTGATAGTTTTTGTTACAAGCTTGCAAATCAAGTTAGTATTCATTACGAACTCGCAAATGGTGATATTTTATATTACAATTTCGCAAATCACGTTTATGTTCGACGCAAACTCCTAAGTGTTGCTAATTTTCGTCTAAATCTTGCGAATTCCACTAGTATTCGATGCAAACTCGTGAATAATGCTAGTTTGTGTTGGAATTTTATGAAATGTGTTAGCCTTTGTGAGGCAGCAATGAAATATGCTAGTTTTTGTAGGGGGCGTCACTGTACTATATTGTATACTTTTAAATTAATATTTAAATTTTCGTAGTATTACTTTATAAGAAATTTTGCTAGAAATATGGGAAAATTTACTATAAGTATTGTAAAATTTACTGTAAAGTATGGTAATTTTTTGGGGTTTTACAGTCTGTCGTAGTTTTATCAGACAGTACAGTAATTTTTCTAAAACCTTTTCCTCAGTGCGTCTTCTTTTTTACGTATACTTTCTTTTTAATACCGCCTATGTTCAAGATTTTATTACCGTCTCAATTACATTTGTGATTGTATATTTTCTTGTATGGTTACATACTACAGGTATTTTATTTTTATTATTTTAATGTACTTTTTGTTTCGCCAACATAAATAGCAGGGCAATCACTTCAAGTGCAGTTAAAAACAATGTTAGTTTTGTCCCATTTTTTCTGGTATTTAAAAAAAATTAATTATATTAAATTAAACATGTAAAGTTAAGCTTTTTTACTAATCATATGATAGCAATTTTTTACGTTTCAGAAATGCAGTTAATTTTATGAAATTGTTATTAACAAAACAGTAACTGAATTTTAGTAATTTTTCTATAAGTTGAGCTTTTGCTATTTTCCGGGTGTTTCAGATTTTGTTTTCGTGTTTTTATGTTGTTCTATATAGATGTACACCATTTTTCTCATGTTCTGGAATCCCCAAAGAACACAAAAATATGGTGTGGTAGGTGTGCCACAAATTTTTATTTTTTATTTTTTGGACTCCACCTTCACGACTTCTTTGGTAGAATTGCACATATATGTTGTTCTATAGAGTCAAACGGATAATCATTGATACGCAATATTTTTTCCATCTTTTTCAAGTTATGATGAAAGCGTTTATCTCTTATAGTATCTGAGAATAATATTGTTCAATCAACTAAATTATAAGTAACACTTTTCTTTTGCTGGACTGGGTTATTTGAGAAGAAATGTATGACTACTGAATATAGACGATATTATTATATTTATAAAACAGGAACATTGATTTAGTTCTTAATAGCTTCAATTGACTCCATAAAATTCCACTTTTAGACTTTGAATTATAAATTAATAATGGAATCAATTTTTTGGAGATGACTCTCATTAAAAGTAATAATAAATTATTACAAACTGGTGTTTCTAAAACCCACTTTATCCAGTAGAGTTACAAAATTCTTTTCAAATTCCCTGGTAGAAATTGTTCTATCGGAAATGGCCAGAAACTTAATAAATGGCTAGTAAAAATAGCTAATTTCTGGCTAGTGATGAAATGATATTTCCGGTCATATTTTCTATTTAAATGGAGAAAGCACCAGCTTAAAATGTTTGTTTAAAAACAAATATTAAAAAAAGATAACTAATAAAAATGTAAACACAAATATTGGTATTTAATTCGTTTAAGTTCTGTTTCAGGGGATGCAAATGAAAACAATGATTTTTCCGTCGGATTCTGTTTCTCTCACTCCTCGCTATAATATCAAGCCTTTCACTAGCCATTTCCTAACTAAAAAAACTGATCAAATTTAATATCTTTTAAATATTCATAAATAAGCTAATCCAAATATGTTAAAAAAACTTATTCTATTATTCTGTCTATTAAGGAGGTTCATCCGGTTCAGGAAATAATAGATAGATTTAAAGTGAATTCTATATATAAAGTAATCTATGTTTAAAATATCTTATGCGAACTTTCAAGTCATTTCCTCATCACTTCAGCGATGAAATATCACTAAAAATAGATTTGACAATTGAACATATGGTCATATGGGGAATAGCATTTTTCTTGTCTTGTATTGCGAAATTCACAATGATTTTACAGAGAGTTCTAAAAAAGTCAATGGTGTATAATAAAAGAATATCTTACGAAAAGTTACGTTATAATTTCAAGTCGTTTCACCACTTACAAGACAAAGATAAACGTTTCCTAAAAAAACATTTATGGTAAGATTATCATTCACTATACATCTATTACGCCGTTATACTGCGCTAGTCAAATGACTTACGTTTGAATCACTACGTACCAGATGAACCTCCGTAAATGGTGAATATTATCGGAAAAATTGTTTCATCGATGGATAGAAATGGCCAAGAAAAGTGTATAGTTTTTGGCGATTATTGGTCAAACTAGCTATTATTATTTATAGTCAAATAATGGAATGGATTTCCACCATGGTGACCATGAAAGCAAATATAAAGCATTGAAATTTTAGACGCTATAATAAAAGATTAACTTCTGAAAATTTAAATATTAAATGTGACAATCGTAGTATAAATAAGAAAGACGTCATGTTCACTATGAACAAATCTTATTTTCCGTTACTACAGAAATTTAAATGTTAACTTAAATGGATATATATTATATAACTTCGTTTTTGAGTATTTATGACTGGATTGTTTGCCAATTCATTGGCACTTAGCTTCCTCAAACTAATTTATCGATTCCTTTTATTAAATTGAAATTCCAAAAATAAAT
>UXGD01006900.1:0-11790 GCA_900474315.1 Torymus auratus
AAAGTTTCTTAAATTTAAGGACATTTTTAACAGTGAATCATTTAAAAAGGTCTGAAACCCAAATACCCAGGGGGTGCGCGAGGTCCTTGCAAAAAAAGGGATCTACGGAGATATGCGACAGTGAACGAGTCAATTATTTGAAAAACTTACTATTTCATGTCTATGTGCCTTCCTCTTCTACGTGAACTTCGTATTCCCCGGCTATTTGGGTTTAAGAATTTTTTAAACAATCGGCTTCCTTACTGTTGCACGTCTACGAAACTCTCTTTTTTGTGGGGACCTCGCGTCCCCCGGCTAATTGGGTTTCAGACTGTTTTCAATAAGCGACTTTATGAATAAGAATTTCAAGACAGGCTATAATACTTTTCATATTGATTGAAAATACCAAGACAAAAGAGAAATTTTCAAGAATTTACAAGAGCGAGACAATTTAAGTACGAAAATATCGTATTGTCTTGCTCTCGTGCAGCCCTAAAAAAATACACTCCTCTAAAATTCATCATAACGACACACACACCGCCATAAACTTTGAAGTCTCGCACGCGCGTATATATATCCTTGATCCGTCTCTCCATAATCCCAGCGCCAACAGAATCAATCACCGACTGTTTATCAAATACTTACCCTTCGAAAAGAAAAAAAGAGAATCCGTAGTAGTCCTTTCGTGTGATTCGCTCCCTCTCTCTCTCTCTCTCTCTCCCTCTCTCTCTCTCTCCGGGGTAACAATCCTCGACTGTCGCCGCGACGGCAAATCCTCCCGCGCTCGCGCGTCACAACCCCTGAAGCCTCCTCCGGTCACCACTGTTTTGCATGCGCATGGAGGGAGGAAAGAGAAATCGAGTCCAAAGGGATTTCCCCCGTAGAGAAGCATATATAAATACACCTTCGATTTTTCTCTTGAGGCCTTGCGGTGCCTTCTTTTATATATGATATGCTGCTGCCATGCTATATACTGTATTCGGTCCTATCGGTTGTCATAGTCCGCTTGATATTAGGAGAACACTATAGGTGAGCGTGAGTGTGTCTTGTTAATGAGGATAGATGGTTCCGCGAGAGAGAAGAGGAAAGTTTAATTTGCGGGGCACCTTAATGGGAAGTTATGTGCCGTGACGCGTACGCGAGAGAGTTAGCGTGCCAAAATTAAACTTAATAAGTCGCTCATCAGAAAATATTGCGACCGAAAGAGATCCGAGAAAATTGCATTTCTCTCTATCTCTTTCTCTCCCACTCTTGTGTGCGTGTGATGGAGGGGAAGAGCGCGTATATATATATATATAATACAGGAAAATGAATTCGCGCATCGGGATGTATTTTTGTCTGAACAAAGTCCCGCCTCGTGCTCGCCTGAAATTAAACGTTTATTGTTGACGTTCGACGCTGCATGCACCCACGATTCTTTTGTTCCGCGTCATTCAATTTTAAATCGTCATCTCTTCACGTGTGTCGCATCTTCGTTCATGTTATAACCTGCGTACACTTTATTTTCTAATATCTAATAACTTGCAACCCCAATTCCATCGCTAACAATTCCCTCTCATCATATATTTTACAAAATTTACCACTCGACACACACACATGACACACATCCCCTATATACCCTATCCGTCTAAATCCCTCAAAACCAAACGTCCTCGCATAAACCCCCTCTCTCCCTCTGAACCTCATCAACCTTTCGACCGGCGTCCACCCAAAAATAAACGCAGCTACCCCGAGCGACTGTACAACCTCCATAAAAGAAAAAGATCCTCGAGCGCGCGCGCGCACAATCTCAAGAGAGCGAAAATCCCGACTCCATATGGCTTCTGCTGTGTGTGTGTGTCCTCTAATCGTGAAACATAGCCGCGTATAGGGTGACGTCACGCGAAGCGCGTGCAGCGACCTCCGGGCCGTGACGTCAGCAGGAGCTTGCGTTGCCGGGGCGACGAGCGTGACGTAGCTGACCGAGCTCCGTGACGTGTTTGTTTTTTCGGCGGGGCAGAGGTGGGAGTAGTGGAGGAGGATGATGATGTGAGGAGGGGGGTAGGAGGGTTGTTTACCGCCGTGGGGCGAGGTTTTTCGAGAAGCGGGATGGATGACTGGCTGGCTGGTATCGATCGTATGTATGAGGGGGCGACGGAGGGAGGAGATATTTTGAAAAGGGAAAGTGACGTGTGATGCGCTTTCCAAGTTTTTGGACATGCGACGCGAGAATGTATGTATGCGGGGAATTTGTGTAATATAATTTTCAAGTTGTATGGATGTTGATTTTGTATAATGCGAATGCGCGTGAATGAAATTTAAGAGTGCACAATGGTGAATTTGAATTTATAAGTTGTTGTGTAATGTGCAATTTATAAAATGAAGTCGTATAATATATACGGGTGCAATCATTTCGTTTCATTAATTTTTATCAAACTGAGCAATTATTAATTCTGCGGCTGATATATACATATATAATGAAACCGCTTGTCGAAGTCGCATGTCTGGCTTCATTAATGTAATCATTGACGCACGTAAATATTATATACACTTTTTATCTTTTGATAATTCCATTTATATAGTATTTATATAAGTACCTCGTTTCTCGTTTTATTTTTAACGTTGCTATATAGCCTTCAACGATATTAATAACGGATACTTATTTTTACGCCATATAAGAAATAAAAAAGCGTTTTTAAAAAAAGTCATTGATATAATATCACCTTATAAGTATATATAGAAATTAATAAAAAGAGCTTGTATACATTTAAACTTAACTAACCGCCAAACTTTTTATTCTCGTTTCAGGTAAGTTCCCAACGAACATTCATATAACGAAGGCCTTTCGTCCGAACCTTGTAAGTATATTATACACGCAAAATAAATAAATAAATACATACCAACATCCAAAAACCTCTACAACCTTATGTTTCCCATACGCTCTCTCTTCGCTATTATATACACCCACCTTCCTCTCGCATCCACGACTAATTAGAATTTGCAATGCCTCTCGGTTCTTGTACGCGCCGCCGGCACTTGCAGATTCTCCCCCTTTCTCTCGATCTCAGTCTCTCTCTCTCTCCTCTGGGCTTGATTTATACACGCTGCGGTTTCATTGTTTTGCAAATGCGGGCTTTTTCGCGGAAAGCGAGGAGAGAGCGTCTCCGGTTGATCTCCTCCTGCGGGAACAATGCATCGCCGCGTGTCTTGCTTTTGAAGCGGATCGAGTCGTCGAGTGAGTAGACAGAGAAAGAGAGAGGAAGGTTTGCAATGTGTATTTTGGCGGGCAGATGAGGCTACGATTGTGAGTTCAAGTATAAAAGAATGGAATTTAATGGAAATTAAAAACATCGATTTATTTGAAAACGTTTACCTGTAGATTAATTATTCATGAATATGGTACTTATTGATACAAGAGCGGTATACTTAATTAGTCGCGTGACCTATGAATATATACATAACTCGCATGATAATCCAACTGTATTGGATTAAACTGACTTAACAGACGACAACGACAAATAATCGCTTTGTCCTACTATATAATCCATCCAAACAACCGTGAAATGAATACGTAATTAGCTTCTCAAAATTTTTTTTCTCCCCGCTCGAAATTCTAACGCTATTTAAAAACCTTCAAAGAAGGCGTAATGCACGCGAAAGAGCCGTCGAAATTTAATTTTCATTTCGCTTAGCGGCGAAATGGCAAAAAGAAAGTCGCAGCCGCGCACCACCGCGAGCTCTTACTACCGAGCTTATACCCTTAATCTTTAGATTAAAATGGAGTTTTGGTTTACCGCGCTCCACGCGACTCTTTTTTCACGCGCGCGCGCGTATTATATTAGCGCTCATGCAGCGAAAGGAAAAATGATGGCAAAGATTTTTCCTTCTCGCGAGTACCGCGCGAGAGAGAGAGAGAGACATGGAATGATCCCTTATAGTTCGCCCGTGGGAATATAAAGTTTATAGAAAGCTCGCGCGTGGATTAGCGAGAAAAATTCGCCTGACAATGCATTGCGTTTGGAAAAAAATTCCTTTCAGCCTTTGTGAGCTGCTGGCTTTTTCGAATTTCACGTATATATAGAGTGAAACTATAATAGGAGGTCCGTGAAAAAGTCTGTTTATATACGCGTGGGATTATGAATTTTTCGAAAAAGTATATTATACGGTCTAGCCTTGCGCGCGCGCGAATGCTGCTTTTAATTAAATGCGCGCGAGGTCTTTTGAAGCTTACATAGGAAAAATTCCGAGTTCTAAGCTAATTTGAGTTATGCGTTCTACGTAAAGCTCTCTCCAACGCGAAAGAATGCAGTGGCGCGAGATTTTCTTGGTTATTTACATGCTTAATATATTCCGAGAATTGTAAATGAAAAAGTTAAAGCGAAAATAACGAATAAACATAATATATATATTTGCTTTTATTATGTGTAAACGAAGAAGCACGAAAAAAAGAATCTAAAAATAGAACAAGCATGAGCATCTCTCGGTCACCCATTCACCCTCTCCGAGACGATTCACTTTCCAGCGATCCTCCGACCGCGCCCGCATTTTTCTCCTCCCTCCCATATATATATATAGGTCACATACATACTCATACACACTTGTGAAAGAGAGAGAGAGAGAGAGAGAGAGATAAATAGCATAATCGAGCGGGGCGAAGGTGAGGCTGCGAAATGGAACGTGTTCGAGGGGAAAAATCGATGACTGAAAGGTACACGGCTCGACGCGTGTATAGAGCGACAGAGAGAGCCCGACAGAGTGTGAAAGTTTGCAGACGCGCGAGCGAGCGTTATAGAGGCGATACTGGGTCAGCCGTGTGGATGCGATAGACAGAGGGAGGGTGCGCGCAGGTATTGGCTCTCTGTTTACGCTGGATCAAAATTGAATGTTTTTAGTTCTAATTGCGACGATTGCGTATTTTGTTCAGAGACAGCAAACGGATATGGTGTTTTTCTTCGTTGAAGAGTATATTATATATTTTTCTAGGTAAGAAGTGAACGTATACTCACAGGTTTTTATAGGTCACGTTGCCAATAAAAATAGACAAAGTTTTTCTTTTGAGCGTATATATATACATATAATAAGCCTCTCGCGTAACCCAAGTTATTAAAAATCGCGCTCGCTCTTTTTTTACACGTGAGAAAAATAACGAATGATTATTATTATGGAGTCCGCTGTAAGAAGGTTATTAAGAATGAATATCGAAAATCGATGTATCGAAAGGCGAGCGCAGCCTTCTATGCTGACTAAAAAATAAACGGCGCCGCGCTCTTTAATAAAACCAATAAAACGAGAAGCGAGAGAAAATATTATATAGGCGTTATACCGTGGAAGCCTATCGATGTTATAAAAATACATGTACATATATGGACAAATCTATGAAAATTTTAACTTTTGTGTGACTTTTTTGTTAAGTAGTATTTACTGCTGCTATTCAAATGCCATGCTAAGCACATAAACGGGAGAGGGTGTAAGCCAGGGTTGCAAGCTTCAACGAAATCCGCTCCGTTTAAACGTTCATTTTTTCGTTCACTCGAGATTAAAACGTTTATAAATGAAAATAAAAACGTTCCGCTGAACTGTTGTTCAGAACGAAACGTTTTTATTTTCATTTAAAAATCGGTTTCATCTCGCGTGAACGAAAAAATGAACGTTTAAATGGAACGAATTTCGTTCGAGCTTGCAACCCTGGATGTAACATCTTCAATTATTACGTAGAAAACCAGTCCTGTAATCCATATTAGTGTGCCACGCACGGCACAATGCTGGAATGCATAAAATTGTCAAAAAAGATTCAATTTTCAAAAAGGTACCTTATTTTTTGACAGTTTTATGCATCCATGCATTGTGCCGTGCGTAGCACACTAATACGGATTACAGGACTGGTTTTCTACGTAAAAATTGAAGATGTTACACCCTGTCCCGTTTATGTGCTTAGCACGACATTTGAATAGCAGCAATAAATTATTAAAAAAAATAGTCACACAAAAGTTGAAAGTACCATGGATTTGCTCATAAAAAATAATCAGTCCCCTTATTTTCTCCAGTTAATTTGACTACAAAGTGGCAAGTTCATTTTACTTTCTAAATTATCAGTAGAATTTCCAATTTTGAAATGTAGAATCTTCATTCATGAAAAGTAGAAATCCCATTTTTAAAAAGTAGAATTTCCATTTTGAAATGTAGAATCTACATTTTTTAAGAGTAGAATTTCCATTTTCGAAAAAAATTGCATTATTACTGCACTAGTTCAGTTGATTTGATCGGTTTATTTTGTCCGTGCACTAATTAATTTAGAGAGGATCATTCCATCATTTGCGATTATAGGACACACTGTGGATATATTAGAGGGGGCGAGTCATGTATAACGTGCGGACGCGAGCATTTGTTTCGTCATTCCAGCGTCATTTGTACGTATAACAACCCTGCGGAGATATATATATGCCATTGTTCGGTTCATATAAAAATTTAGCGAACGTCATTGGGGTGTGTGCGGGGGGTCGATAAAAATTATTTGCTTTTCTGTATATAAATCTTATTTGCCACGCGGACGATGCAGTATCTCTATAATTATCAAAGACAACAAGGCGTTATCTATATTCCCAGTTAAAAAAACTATAATATCTCCTGCGTAAATAAACGTCGAATAGTCAGACACAACCTGAAAACGACACCCAGACTCTCCTTGAATTGAAAGAACAGGTCAAGTTGAACGTTCGTTTAAACCAGTAATTCGAAACTCCCATAAAACCTAATCACTCCCTACACCATCAGCCGAAAAAATCCCCATCAGTCTGTCACTAACCCCGCACAATAAGAGCGTGTCCGAAACTGCGCCTATCTCGCTATCTCCTTTATACTTTTACAGCCGCGCAAAAACGCCTCGGCGCGATCCATCTTCTGCTCCGCGCGCGCGTAACAATGGCCGCGATTTATATATCTCCTCGGCGGCTTTTTATTCGCCCGGCGGCGTCCTCGTCGTCGGCACTTCGGGCAATTGGCCCAACGCTGTATATATAGCTTTGTAACGGGTGTTTCACACAGACACCCGCAATGATGCATGGCGCGCGGTTTCGTTTGCACTTGGCAGGGTCTCTATATGCTTGCCGAAGTAGTCGCGGCTTTGTCGCGAAGGAGGTTTGGAAAGTGGATGTGTGATTTTTGGATTGGCGGGAAAACGGCAAAACTGTTTTATCTCAAATTTACTTTTCTATATATCAGACGAGGAAGCTGCAGCGATTAATCAGATACTGATCCAGCTGAACGCCACCGTAAAACACGCGCGGGACGTTTATTAGAGGGATATTGACGCAGAGATGTGCAAAATACTCATATAAGAAACTTAAATACTCTCCGATCCCCCCCGGAACTCGACGTTTCACGCCCGCCATAAAAATAAATTTCACGTATACGGAAGCTCACGTTTCGCTCGATAAAGAAACGAATTATATCCCGACGCTGCTGCCGACTTCTTCGCTCTCTAATTCGAAGATTGAAACTGAACATAATTTTCCCTTTCAGCCGGCAGCGAGTGAAAAATCAGAGCAATTTGTGTGTGCCGGGGTACTGCACTCCGATAAAGTGGATATTCCACTCGATCAGGAATCGCGACTCTCTCGCTCGTACTACATATATGGAGGAAATTTTCGCGAGTAGTCGGCGCGGCTCTCCGCGCTGATAAACTTTCCGTGGTTTACGCTCGAAAGAGTTTCTAATATGTGTGGATCAATTTGTTTTAGGAGCGGGCAATCGGTCCGAATGAATATAATGATCAATTTTAGACTTGAGATTTATGGCTATATCGTAAGTTTTTTAGTTTTAGTTACTTTTTTTCTTGTGACAAGGAGGTCGCAATTATGCGTTTTCAGTAGCGAACGATTATGGAAACATGAGTTTTCTTGCAGCCATATTGATTTGCTGCTGCCTAATCGGAATTCATGAGAATCACGTGGGACCATGATAAATTGCAGTACAATGCAAGAAAGTTCATAACTCTTCATCTTCTACTGCGCTCGAGTACCGATTCCTTTTATAGAATTCATTGTTTCTCCAAAAGCCGGCATTGATTCATGAGATTCTCAAGACCAGCACAATGATCTCACAAATCTAATTACAATTGATATACCTAACGGAACGAGCGCGTTATATTCAAACGTGCAACCTTCATACAGACCGCTTAAAAAACCACTGCCAATTCATTGGCACGTATAGCTTCCTCAAACTTATAAACGAAGCAAGGCAGTAAATTGCTCCCTCTCTCATTTGTTTCTCCATAAGAAACAACCGTCCCTATCTTTCGGTCCGCCATGACACATTAAATCCAAATATAAATTTGTGAATAAGTAAAATAAACAATAATAACATTATTTCAATAGTTTTTATTCATCTATCTAACTAAAATTACAATAACTTATCAAAAATTTTTACATCCAAGATATGTGGTTTTCATTTCATACGTATTTCTTCTAACTATAATGTATAGTATCTACATATTTTTAGTTTTTAACTTGAGTGTTTATATTTTCGTACGTATTTCCATCGGCAAACCATGAAACCTACTTCACTAGCACCTAAATAGATCATAAATTAAAGTTTTTAGTAAGTTTTTTTAATGCGAGATAAAATCATTTTACCAAATACGTTCCATTATCATTAAATTTATAGAGTTAAATTTAAAACAATATAAATTTAAATTTTCATTGCAAATTTCATTTAAACATTGAAATATTACTACAAATACCAAAAGATGCATGAAATCGTCTAAGTAACAAACTGAAGTATTTCATTTTTGAACCAAGATATTAATAAATTACTTTTCTTAGTATTGATTTTTCTTAAATTTTACGTAGAAATTATTTTTAACTGACAAGGAGAGTGCACATTTACCGGAAAACAGATTTCAGCGGTCATTTGAGTCGATTTCTGATATCTAGAAATGCAGCCAAGTGCTTTTAATTCCATCTTAGGGGCCCTTTTTCTTGAGGTATGAACATTCTAATCTCATACATCCTCTCTTTGTTAAAAGATGATATCTCTTCTATTGATTGTCACATTGCAAGTATTTATGATAAGAAAACAAGCAAATGAAATTATAAAAATAGACGACCAAAGCAAATATAGTGTAAGAAAATAGTTAAAAATATGATCCAAATTTTTAACCAGTTTCTTACGCTACATTTAGTTCCTTTTAATTTCCTAAGGACATCATTTTAAATAAAATAGAGGATCTTTGAGATTAGGTTGCCCCACATCTCAAGAAAATGGGTCTATGAGATGGAATTAGTTACACTGAGCTTTCATTTTTAGATACCAGAAGTCGAATGCCCGCTGAAATCTGTTTCCTGGAGGGTGTTCACTCTCCTTGTGAGTAATATGTACATTTAAACTCATGCTTTTATTATATATTTTTCTAAATAAACAGTATGAATGCTGCTATAAAGATGCTTGTTATAAAGATTTTTTCTTCGTCGGCTTTTAGAAATCGAATCCCAATATTCAATCGGAATTTAATTTTAATTATTGACTTGCAGACTTTTAAATAATATTTGTCATATTATTAGTAATTTAAAAATAATTTGTATAGTTACCTCCAAAACATTTTTTTTCGCAATCTTTGAAGGTCTCATTTGCTAAATAAATAAATAAAATTAATAATGTTCGAAAAACTTTCAATAAATATTAATATAAAAAGTAAATGTTTATCAATTAATAAATATGCAAAAAATTAAATTTAATAAGCTTTCTAAAACAAAGTTTTTAAGCATAAAGTACTATAAACACAAAATTGTGATCGTTTCACAACATTCTTTGACTTATTAAGGGTAGACTGCGAAGTCAAAAATCTAAAATACTCTTTCTCTAAAGAAGGAAGCAAAAAGAAACGCTTAATCGCATTTTTCTCAATTACGTAATATCCCCTGGCAGCTATATTCTCGACGCGATCCGGTGTACACAACATTCCTTTTCTTCCACCATATCCCTTTGATTAATGCATTTTTCATTAGCGCTCGCTCGCTCGCGCGTCTAAATTAGCGCGCTCGAGTAGCAGCAGCGTAAGGACGCCCCTAATGAATGGATTATACCCACGCGTAAATATAGTCGCCCTTTGTTACACGCCCCGTTACGTCTTCTCGCGCGAGCGCAAGAGCAGGAAAATAATCGACAGAGGGAGTAGTGCAATCTAGGAGTTATTTATATAAGTGGCGGGCGCTTCAAACGCTTTTCTTCTTTTATCGCCACGTCGAGGAGGAGTATAAGGGGCCACGGAGGAGAATAGTAGTCTAAATATTATTGGCACGCGCGTCTTTCAGCGTATTTTTCCAGTTCTTTTTGGAAGATACTCGAGTGCCAACGTGTGCGTGATTCTGACGCAGATGTGTATAAGATGGACCTTGGGCAATTTTCTATATACGGTGGTCTTTGAATTTCTGTATTAACGTTGAATTTGTAACTGCAAACGAATCTCTTTCAACGGTACAGATACATAAATATTGTTTAACAATGTTATGTAATCGATATTAAAAATAGTAATTACACTTCAAAACTCGAAAAAATAATAAAAAACTGATCGATCCTCTATATAGTTATAAGATATACTACCGTGCACCCATAATTTCACAATCACTGCAGCAACCTGCAAAAAAAAAGCTCCACCATCGATCCTATACAATTAAAACCTCTCATACCAGCGATCGCCCTTATACCCAGAAGCCTCGATTGAGCCACTCGTGGGTGGCATAAGTCACGATTTAATGACCCCCACTGGCTCCTGCTGCAAGTGCGCCGTAAAAAGGCATGTTTCGGAATTAGGTGCGTATGAATTTTAGCGGTTCGCCCCCGTTAAAGCGTTTTACTGCCGCCTGGGGAAGATGCGTGCGTATAGACTACTATATATACCGCGTCGAGCCGAGTATCCTCTCTCAGCAGTTAAGCTACTTTATTGATATTTTAGGGGGGCGAGCTGAATCGGCGGGATTTCATTAGGGTGCGGTGGATGTAGGTGTATATATAGTGACGAGGAGGTTGACGATGGTCTTATAGGTGGTTCTGGACTAGGGCGAGGAGGTTCGAGATGCTACTGGGGATTGGCTGATGCGATTTTTTATAATTATACGAAACTTTAACTATATACAAATAAAAAATCTTTCACTCATTATAATGTCCCAAAGGTACCATAGGAGAGTCAACTATAACTTCTCAATGTCGCCCACTTGTTTAACCAACTACCTGCAAGTATGACGCACTATATATAACTGTAACATTATTGCAAGGGATCTCACAACGCACTATAGCGCCTCATCAAAGTACACCGTATAGACCTATCCTCTCCGAACCACTTTGAAATCGCTTCTCACTTGCTACTTTAGTTTAGATTGATGTACTGCGGCTGCTATGATTTCTTGTGGGATGTTACCCTCACGGCTGCTCTGTTGAAACTGGCTTCGGGAGGACGTCAGCCCATTCATACACTGAGAGAAATTTGAGGGCTTTGTAATACCACAACTAGTCATGATGCGCGCAGGAAACCCTTATTTTGATCTAGCTCTTATTTTCACATTTATTAATAACATAAAGATAGACAGGAAGTTTTTAGTTCTCGGCGTAATAGAAATGCATGTTTCAGTTTTTTTTTTTTTTTAACTTTTTATTAAGCTTTTTACTTCGTAATTTCCATTTAAATATCTTTCATGTTTATTATAGTTAGATTTATTCTATTTTTTATTTAATAATTCAGTAACTTTTTTTTAACTTCGCCTATTTTCGAATTTAATAAAAATTAGTCATAAAGTCTATTTCTTTTGGAAAACCCAATACACTAAAAAGGTAGTACAAGAT
>UXGD01006901.1:0-11789 GCA_900474315.1 Torymus auratus
GAATTTAAACTCAAACAAACTTTTAAATGGAAACTAACTTGATCATGTTCATAACCTCAAAAACAAAAAAAAACAATTGATAAATGTAATGATCGACTTTAGTCCCGTGTTACATATAGTACTTTATTCCCATCTCCATTGTGGCCACTTTACAGATTTAAAAAGTTATTTTGTATTTACATGTTATAATTTTGTTAAGATTAACCAAATTCACTTGAAATGCAGACAATTAAACGATGTTACATTAGCGGGAGCTTAAAATTTTTATCTCCCGCATTTGCGGGAATAAACATTTTTATTCCCGCAAATGCGGGAATAATGGAAAAGATGGAATCAAACGCGTTTTTGCCCCACTTTTCAGGCTATAAAAGTGGCCATTATAGTGTAGGTTTGAAATAAATAAATTTAAAAATATATAATTTCAAATCATCATATAAATGAATTTAATTGTAATTATGTGATAAATTGTTGCAAAAATTGTAAATTTTGTTATTAAAAGTTAATTAAAGGAATCAGGAAATTAAGTTTGAGGAAGCTACGAGCGAATGAATTGGCAGCGGTTTTTTATTGTTATATAAGTAAAAAACGTATCGTATGGATTAAATTCCTCAGGTAAACTACTGCAAATATCAATCGGTTTTATACATCGATAATGTATAATTTAATGATTATAGATAAAGTTAATTAAAAAGGAACAACATTTGTAATTTTATGAGAATAAATCGCACGAGAAGAGGCCAAATAAACTGCATAACGTTCGTTTATTAATTACCTTTGGATGTTTCTTCATTGAGTTTCAAGATGATGCATTATTGAAACCTTATAAACTTCTGAAATAATGTCATTAATATTTTCTTTATATTAAATTTACATATGAATTTCATAAATTCAATAAGCATTGTATGATTCATACAGAGGGTACCAAAATTATGATTTTTCCTGACATATCTTAATATCATACTGAAACATTTCCAATCGCATTGAAATATCGGATGTTTCTTTAGAGTTAAATTAAGCAAGAATTGTCTGTTCTGAAAAATTGTCGAATTTGTAATATCATTGTAATGCGTGCATCTAATAGTGAAGGAGTAAAAAAGCTCAATATTTGAATAAAAGAAAAAATTAATCAAAAAGGCCTTTAATTATAGCTGCGTAATGCAAGAAATTAATTTTGAGTTTCAATTAAATTACAGAAATTCCCGGAAACACAAATAATTTTACTAAATTCTGAGCGAATTTATTGCCATTTTCATTATATAACGAAGAGCTTGAATTACGGAAAATCGCCATATTTTCATATCCAAATGAGGCCTACAAAATGCGCACTCGCGTATAGAGCAGAAGCGGCAGCGGCAGCAGCAGCACTCCAAATTTAAATCCGAAAAGTTTCAATTTCCTTTTATCCCCGGACTTCGCATAATGGTCCCTTATAAGTGCAGTGGGCACGCTCGGTATCGCTCTCTCTCTCTCTCCCTCTCGCAAAACTAATAAACATTAATTAATAAAACGAAATTTAAGTAACGATAATGTTGACGGGAGTCGGATTACAACAAAAAAGCTCTGCCGCTCTCGCTCGCGCTCACGGGCAAAGAGAGAGATGGGAGAGAGAGAGAGAGAGAGTATCGCGAACGAATGTTTTTCGCTCCTACAGTAAAATCAGAGGGTGAAATGTAAAAGCGCGGCGCCCTCGCGTCAGTCGGGTCAAACTCCCTCTCTCTCGCGGGCTCCCACCCCGCCTATCTCCATCTCTCCCTCTTGCGCGGCCGCGCTCGCGCACACAGAGCGCTCGGTACATGAATTTTATTATGCATTTACGCACTTATACATCTCGCGTAACTACGCGGCACGCACACGAGTGCGCGGGCGGGCGGTTGCTGCTGCTCTCTCCCTCTTTTTATCTCTCTCTTTCTGTCTCTGCGCTTGTCGGGCCACGGGTGCCGGCGGCGGGAAAAAGAGAGAGAGAGCGCGCGGGAAGGGTAGGGAGAAATCAGCCCCCCACCGCGCGGACACGCCGGTACAACCCCGCCGCCAATAGAAAGCCCCGCGACTAGTGCTAAAAACGGGGATCGATACTAAAATGCTTTAAAATCGCGGATTTTATATCTAGCGGGGTGGGGGAGGAGGCGGGAGGGAGGCCCGCTGCCGCCTGCTGCCGCTGGCTTGGCCTAGCCGGCTGCTGCCACCGCCGCGCTCGCTCCAGCCCTCGAATGCTCCCGCCCGTTCGCCCGTGTCGAACTCCTCTCTCTCTTTCTCTCAGCGTGTCTCTCTCGAGCGCGCTCCCGCACGCTATTGCTCTGTCGCAATTTTTCTCCCTCTCTCATCGCGCGCGCACGCGAGCGGGGGGTGGCTTGGTTACGTTTTCCGCTCGGCCGATAAAATAAAAAAGCAAATTATGATTTGGAGGGCCGGGCGGCGCCTGTCACTCGCAAAGTTTCGCGCCACCGCCCCGCCACTACCCACCCAACCCATTCTCTCCCTCTCCCTCTCCGTGCATGTAATAAAACTCGCGTTTCGCGTAAACTGATATTCGCGTTTGCGAAAATTACCGAACGCGAGCGAGCGCGCGAGCTTTTACGTCTGCTGCAGGAATTACATTAACAATGGCTTTTCGAGGGGGTGGATAGAATAATCACGACGTCATTTTGCGATAATGATCGGCATTGTTACGTTTATCTGGGGAAAAAAGCCGATTTTTCCCCCGTGAGACCAGGCGACCGACGGCCCGCCGGGCTTTGTATCGTTATTCGATATTATTGAAGTTTAATTCGGGATTGCACTCCAAACATTTTTTTTTATTTTCTTTGTTACCAGAGGTGAGAAATTCTTTTTTCGCGCGATAAAAAAGGTCAATGCATTTTTTATGAATCGCGTGCTCTCTCGCTTTGTTTGCGCGCAGCTATCTGTCGGAAAATCGGAAAGGCTTGTTAGAAATAGATTTCACCTCTGTCAGAGCAAGTAACAAATTTTCCTCGTTTCCATATGGCTTGCTATCGATCAGAATTAAGTGGAGAAAAATTTAATTTTCGCCGGGGCTTCGACGTGAAAAATGAGCTGCTTAAGATCGGAATAAGGGCCTGGAAAGGTTCATTTTGTTTGGAAAACAATATATCCCCGAATCATGAAGGATTCATCAACGTCTATGAGGATCTCAGGCACGATCTAGGTAACATGAGCATCATCCGTAACAGCTTTCATCGTCCCAAACGAGATTCTTAATAAGTTGACATTTCAGCCGCGCCATCTACACATCGTAACGAATAAATTTCCTGAAGATGACAGCGATAATATTAGGACATCTCGCAGCCCCTTATCTAATGCTCGGCCTTTAACCCCGGCATTAGCATATTTCTTAACGATAGTCGTCGTTCGTCATTTTTCAAATTCAAAACTAAAACTTACAAATCACGGCTTTTCCGGCGCTCGCGCGTAGGGCCGCGGTGCGTCGCGTGACGACACGGGGGAGCGAAAGAAAGAGCAAAGCGCGAGGGGGACACTTTTTTTTTCTTCTTATACCTGCACGACATGCCGAGCGAGCGAAGCGGGAGAGAACGCGAGAGAGAGAGAGAAAGAGAAGGTCGAGGGAGGAAAAGTAGGGAGGCGCGGGAGAAGAGAAAACTGACGGAGGGTGTACGCCGCGCGTGTAGGAGCTCTGGTTATAACGGGGCTGGCAGAGAGAAAGAGAGAGAGCGAGAGAAAGCTACCCTTGTTTCACTCCGCTTTTTAATAAGGACCTCGTTTGGTACTCTAGGCTTTAAATAGATCAATACCTACGTACTTCATCCCTGGCAACGGATCCATTGCCCTTTCCCTTTTTACCCGGCGCAATGAAACACGCGCTCGCTCGCTCGCTCGCTTCCTTTTCCCCCACGGGGGGCTGCCTCCTTGCCGCACGCGCACACCGACTACACTCCCCTTCTGTACTCTCTCTCTCTCTCTTTCTCTCTCTCGTTCTCTCTTACCTTATACCGCGCACTTTTTCACGATTCCCTCAAATCTTCGCTCGCTCACCCTCGCCGACGTTTGAAAATATTTATTTTTCTCTCTGCGTCGCGGGCTTTGGGTTTTAAAATTTCATGCTAATGTATAACACTGTGTTATGTGCACTCATTGATATTATTTTGCTGTCTCGTGCGAGCGCGCGGATGAATTTATTAATTTCGGATTAATTAATGCATGTCAATCAAGATTTTGCCTCTCGTTGTGTACGTGTGTGTACGGCTAAAAAGCATTTTGTTAATTTATCTCGCGTGAAAAATATATTCGTTTCTTTTTCCACAATTTTAATGAACCAATTAACTGCGCGTCGTTATTTATAGCTCAACTGCATTTGCACATTTTGTTTCGTATTACGGCATGTGTCATCCCCCGGCTGAAGATAAATGCGCGAAATTTATTCGCTTGTTATGCAATCGTGTAAAAAAACGACTACACTAATCTTGATAAAACTTTTACGAATCGCCTCCATAGATTCGTATACGAAAAAAAAAAATGATACCCCCGCCGAGCCCTATGCGAATAATAAAGTTTCGCGTGTTTGCTCGAATAATGCTCGTTTTTTTCGTGTATTAGTTTAGTGCGGTAATGGGGAGGGAAAAAGAAATATCAAATGAAAGTTGTATTAGTCGGTGGGAAATAACAACGAATGAATTCATTAAACGTGTTATTGTAGTTCCTAATGAAAATAGTGGGACGAGTTAAAACAGTTTTAATGAAAGTATGTTCGAAATGATCTTTTTATCAAACAGCCTATCAGCATAATAGACTAATAATTTCAATTACTTGAATTTTTAATGAGCGCTATACATCGTTATTCCACGACGTCAAAAAGCAATTTCGTGAAAATTTCGAAACGCTATTGACTCTTCTAGGATAAGCGATGGTTATCGCCATAGCTTTTCATATTCATTAAATTGCTCTCGGTAAGTGTCTTTAAAATCAATATTGTATCTAATCTACATATAAATAATAATTCAAACTCTCGCTCCCGTAGCCTCTTTAAAGCTTATTAAAATAATATAGATACATCGGAATATTCCGCAGGCGCGCATTTGACATTATATATAAACTATAAATAAAGAGAGCATTTATCAATTGTTGTGGCGAGCTAGTCCCACTCTATTTATTTTCCACAAAGCTCTCGCAGTAAAAAAATGACAGCATTAATAAAACCCCTCCAGCTGGCTCAGCCACGACTGGACTAGGTAGTTTTTCGCACTATTTCCACTACATACGCGCACTATGCCGATGCGTCGAGCGATGCCCGCGCACTTTCTCTCTCCATATCCGCCGTCTCGCTCGCTCTAATCGTCATTTTTGCGAGTTTCTCCTCTCTTTCTCTCTGGCGTGCGCGAGCGCGCTGACGGCATTGAGATTCGCTTTTTCCTGCCTTTTTCCCCGCATTTTTTCCTCCTTTTCCTCTTTTTCCCTCTCGCGCGCGCTTTGCCTCTCTCTCTCTCGCACTCTGGCGCCCGCCCGGCCGCGCGCTCGCTCGCTCGCAAGCTCTCGCTTTTTTTCCCTTTTATTTTTCTCTCTCCCGCACCCGCTCGCGCGCTGGTTTTTTTTCGCAAACCACCACCGCCACGGCCGCGCGCACGCCACACCACGCCACGCTCTCCGGGTGAATGGGCGAAAATGTAGGTAGAAGCGGTTTCGCTTTCTATACGGGTGTACCGACGAAAACGAGAGTCACGTACGGACGCGCGCGCTCGCGAGCTTTAACGTACGTACGTGGCAACGGATTTACGCGCGCGCGCGCGTACACTCTCCCTCTCGCTTTCTCTCTCTCTCTCTTTCTCTCTCGCTCTCTCTCTCGCTCTTTCACGAGCGCCATCAAACACACACGCGAGACGTGTGCCTCGTCGTGCAAAACGACACAAGTGGGCTCCATTCGAGTCTCTCTCTCTCTCTCTCTCTCTGGCTCGCGTCCTCCAGCACCGACGCCACCAACGCCGAGCGTGTTTTAGCGAATTACCCAAGGTCGATTTTCCCGGATTTCTCTCTCTCGCTCGCGCTTTTTTATTTTCCACGCTTTTTTATTTTATGTTGACTCGGTAAACGCTGCTTGATGCCTCGATTTCTCTCGTACTTTCGCCTGCTCTATTCTCTCTCTTTCTCTCGCACAGGCTCGCTCGCTATAGGTTTTTGTTGTGTATCGTTAGCGTAACGATGGTTTTAGAGGAGATCAAAAGCAATTGATCGCCCGACGAATTTTTCGTATTGAATGCATTCGATACAAGCCCGACGCCGAATGAAACTTTATATGCGCCCGTGCTTTGGTCATTTTCGTGATGAGCGCATTTTCTGTGCGAGCGTTCGAGGGCCGGCTTTTATTCCATATGCAAATTTATGTAAAATTCCCCTAATGCGTAAAAATGCTTTTTGTTAATCTTCTCAGTACGCGTAAATACTGCGCTAAATTAAAAGCACTAACTTTATTAAGCGGATTTGCCCAATTTTTAGCTGATATATAACAGAAAAAATATATGTAATTTGTTAATTTTGAGAGCGGAAGCTGATTTCGATGCGCAGCATTATACAAATGCTCATTTGAAGTACTCTGGGGACGCGCTCAGATTTTTCCACTGATCCGCTTCATTTATTAACGATTAAGTCTTAGAAAATACGGTATGGTTCGTTATTAGATGAAATGATGATTTAATGCATTCAGGTTGCTTCTTTTGTCTTTATAGAAACACTGTTCATCGTACATATTCAATTATTCTCTTAATGGAACACCAAATATAACTTGCAATGATAATTAATCAGAATGTTTAATTAAACTTAATTATTCTAAAAGTGGGTAATTAATGGCACGATTTGACTAACGTTCCATCTCGAGCATTATAAGATAATCGTATAAGACGTTTTACCCATAATAGAATAACGATTTGCGTTGAAAAATCTTGGATAATCCTCTGATTAAAAATATATCCTCGGATAACATTTCAACGAAACAGCAAAACACTTTTAAGGGGAGTGCCGTCATTTCAGAAGAAATTAGAGTATATTTCTGTAAATTTCAACGGCGAATCGCCAACTCACACACAGTAGAGATAGCTAATTTCATCCGCGTAATACTACTACTCAAATTAAAGAATGACCTGTAATTGTTCTCGTGTTCCCTATAATTATCTCACGGAAGTGTATGGGCCCGAGGAGGAATACTCGAAAGGAAAACAAAGAAAGAGTGAGAGAGAGAAAAAGAGGAAGACGAAACTCGCAGGCGGTGAAGAAAAATGACGATAGACGCGCATGACAAAGGCTCGTAGAGGTCGGTGATACTTGTGCGAGCGAAGGGACATTAATGGGCTTCGTTGTTTTCTCCCACTCTCTCTCTTTCTCTCTATCTCCCGCTCTCACCGCGATTTGTGCCTTTTTTCGGGGATCGACGCGCGACCCCCGGCGGGGAAGCCCCTCTCGATGGACGCAGAAAAGACAGGGGGGTGGATGCCCCCCCCCCCTCTGACCCCACTCTCTCCCTCTGGTTCGCTTTTTTTCATGGGTGCCGGGTAGCAGACGATCACACCCGGCAAAGGGTGATTTGTCGACCTGACCCCGAGAGCCGTGAACGAACGACAGAGAGAAGGGACGGAAGCGAAAGAGAGAGAGAGTGAGAGAAGGCGTGTGTCCTTGACCTATCGACGCCAACGCCCCGACACTCTGCGGAGCGCCGTCCGGAAGTATACTCGCCGTGCCTTCGCATACTCTCTCTCTCTCTCTCTCTCGTACGCGCACGGTTATACGAGTGCGTGAGCGCGCGCGAATGCCGATGTGTGGCGTCACGTTAAGAGTCATTTGCGTGAATTACTCAGTAGCTACTACTGCTCTACACGTCCCACTGTACTGCCTCTACGTGCTCGACGCGCTCGCGGCACTGCTTCTCTCGGCTCGTTCATTATTAAAAATAAATACATCCCGGGATTGCTTATTTATCGGCTCGATTCTCTGGCGTAGGGACTGGGGATGAATAATTTGCCAGCACCGAAGAGAGCTGAAATTATAGTGTTGAGAAGTAACAAATTTTGAAGGTCACTTTCCAATTTTATGTAGCGGACCCGATCGCCGCGCGCTCAAGAATTTAGAGAGTAACAGAGCGAGCGCGGGTTTGAAGGTGAATAGGTACACACGCGCTCGCACGCTGTACCTAATTAGAATACATAGCAATATATTTCCATAGCAAGTATGAGTGGTATTTGCTTGAGAGCCGCAGCACGCCGTCTGACCGGATGCGGCTGTTTCTACTTATGCGCTGCCGAGTGCGTGGACTTAGACTCTCCATTAAAATTTATGACTTTTAAACGCATTTTTCAACGTTACATATGCTTCAAGACTTAAACTTTTATCGAAGACGCCATTTATTTACAGTTCCCCAGGATAAATGTGCGTGTTTATATCCGCACGACGACCGTTCTTTATGTACAATAAAATATATTACCTTCAAGTATTTCTTGAACTTTGCTATTCTTTTGTTTATGATTAATTTTATACGCCAATTCTTCCCCGATGATAGAAATCCGTTTATTATTTATCCGGCTCCCAAAAGTTCGGAATGTATATGAATCATAAATGAAACTCCAATTAATATCTTTGGCTCTTAAAATATTAACCCGTCAGCCGGATTCTACTGTAAAAAACCTGATCAGTAGTACTAAACCATGAAATATTTTAATTTTAATAATGCCTCTACCGCAGGTGCAATGGCCTGTAGCATCACTTTCTGAACACTTCGCTTGATTGTCAAATGAATATTTATTTGAAATAATTGCTCGAAAATATTTAAAATATACGTATTCATTTCACCGGAGATACATAATATACCTTATGTACAAAGCGTATAAAGTACTTTTTATATACTGCGCAGCTCAAATGAATAACTAAAACAAGGAAATAAGCGCAAGTTCCTTCATTGGCTGAAACGAGATCTCTCTCCCCCATCCTTAAAATCGCGCAATTTCTAACAATTAGTAGAAACCGAGGGCCTGGAAGAGAGCGGCTAATTTTATGCGCAGCTTCTCTCCCTCTTTCCCCGAAAGGCTCTAAAAATTCTCCCGAGCGTTCTCCCTCATTACTTCACCTTAAAGGCTTAAGCAAATTGTTTTCCCATTCCGCTTGTGCCTGCGCGAAGGGAGAGGCGAAAACGGAAAGAAAAAAATTAGCCCGAGCCCACTCGGCGAAACTTTGGCCTTCTACGCGTGTTCCAGGGTGTGTTCCGGCGGCCGGATTTCGCGGGCGCGCACATGTAGCTGTGTAGAGCTGCGCGGTGGCGGCGGCACCGCGAACGGATTCGCGATGCCGCGCGCCGTAATTTCCTCGGGTCGCCGCAAAATCAATAAAAGAAACATTACATCGGCTCGCTCGCTCGCGTGCTCTCTCTCTCTCTCTCTCTCCGCGCGCGGGAGGAGCCAAGTCCCTCTCCTCTCGCGAGTCTCGCGAGTATAGCGCCGCGCTCCCTCTAACCCTCTTTTCTCTCTCCGGGGCTCCGCGCGCGCGGCGCCTATCTTTCTCTCGCTCCCTCTTTCCCTTTCTAATTCGCTCTTTCTCTCTGGCCCTAGCATCTCTCGTCCTCTCTCCGCGCCGCGAGAGTGAGAGAGAGGGTACAGCATCCCTCTCCTCCTCTCCGTTTCGCGAGCTTAGAAAGCGTACGCGGGGGGAGGAGAGGAAAGAGCGCGGGAGGAGCAGCAGTAGGCGAAGGAGCGCTCTGCTCTTATATGAAATATGGCCTCCTTACGCGCAGCCCGCGGGATTCCGGCGGCGGTGGCAGCGCCGAGGAGGAGGACGGAGGAAGTCGAGGGCGCGCTTGCAAGGAGGAAAAGGCGTGGAGAGGCGGAAGAGTGCGGGACCTCTGAGCGCGATGCTAGATTAGCCACGAGTGGCATGGTTTTTTGATGCTGTAAACGAATGTGAGGGGGTTCCGGGCGAGAGCCCGATGCGGAACATGGCGATGAAACCAGACTCAAAGTCACTTTTATGCTGCTTGTATGTACGCTTGCCAATTGCAACTATGCTTGCTGCTATTTGTTTTCTGATAGATGATGCGGCTGCGATGCTCGGTATAAAGATCTTGTTTGTGACACATTCCTTTTCTTTTTTTTCTATCCTTCTTTTTTCTAGAGGAGAAGCTTGGGCTCTACACTTGTTTACGACATGAAATACCGGCAACATGCATTCATCCGGCTAGTAACTATAGGATTTCTCGATGCTTCTCGTCGTTTCATCGGGTTAGCCAATATTATGTATCTAGCCAGGTGTGGCTCTTATGTTCAATATCAAATGTCCGGTCTTAGACGATGTTTTTTTCGGCAGGTATTAAATGACGTACATTGTAGGAAATTTATAGGGAGATAATTTTGCACCTGAAAGAATGTGAGCAATTCGTTTTATCGCTTAACAGCTGTGTAATTACAGGAGTGCAGTATAACACTTTTTTAATACTTAGTTCCATTTTAGTATCCTATTAATAATGGCTCATGTTATTTTTATAATGTTGATAATATTATTCAGGATTATACATTTTCAAGTTTAAAATAATTAGATTTAGTGTATTCTCTAAATTCAATTAAATGAAAATATTTAACTTATTTTACAAGTGAACTTATTAATAAGTTAATTTTTCACTTGTTCTACAAGTAAATAATGTTTATTCAACTCATGCATGAAAAAGGCCCTTTCCCTGCGTAGAAAAGTGAATGGAAAATCTAACATTTCCTCCCGAAGTAGCGGGAGGAAAAGAACATGTGTCTCCCGTTAGAGCGACTCGAAATACCCCATCTCCCGTCCACTTTTCATGCGAAAAAGCTCCTATTCCTGCACTTATTAAAACCGCTGCCAATTCATTTGCACTTAGCTTCCTCAAACTTTATTTATTGATGCCTTCGAAAAATGTTAAATGACAAAATTTATAATTCTTATACTTACATATATTTGCATAGATCTTTTCACATTTAAAAAAACTTTGAAAATATCATTCTTAATTTTTACTCTTGTTATTGTCCGACAACGAAAAATATACTTTTTTATAAAACATTTTTTTTTTCTAAAAAACAAATATAGATAATTTCTTGAAATTTTAACCAAATATAGTTTTCAATGAGTTTAATAATGGGTTAAAATTTTTAGTCGATAAATAAAATATTCTCTGAGAAAACGCGATTCCAAAATTTATTGAAAAAATGTTCAACCTCCAAATATCTTCGGGTGTAATCTACCGATTTTTTTAGACAACGAATTCAGCCTGAAGTTATGTATAGCTCTGTGAAATTTCAGGATGATTGGATAATTTTTACTCTTGCTATCGTCCAACAACGGAAATTCTACTTTTTTCTAAAATAATTTATTTTTTTTTAAATGAATGAAGATAATCGGTTGAAATTTCAACCAAATATAGTCTTTAATGAGTTTAATAAGTGGGTAAAAAAATTTTGAGTCGATAAATGAAATATTTTCGAGAAATTAATTTATGAAATATAAAAACGTTTTTCTTAATAACAAAAGACAGAGAGAATATAATTTTCATATTTAAAAAAAGAAAATCAATAAAAACTGAAATCGGTCAGGGTACCGATTTTTTTTCGCGAGACGGAGAGAATAAGCTTTGTCCGACGAAAATCGGTCGATTCCTTTCAAACATTTGAAGAGTTTTCGAAAAATCGACGAATATCGACTTATATTGCCTTAAAATAGTTATTTAGTCATTATTAAATTTCAAGTTATTAAAGAAAAACCGCTGCCAATTCTTTGGCACTTAGCTTCCTCAAAATAATTTATCGATTCATTTTATTATATTAATATTA
>UXGD01006902.1:0-11784 GCA_900474315.1 Torymus auratus
GATCAACTACACCTCGTTATTACCAATTCAAAAGCTTATTCATACATAACTTATGTTACACTTGTTATCCGTACAAATAGTAGTATAATGGTATAAAATTCACCTGCCCGATGAAAAATAAAAATAGCTCAATTAAATCTCGACCGTAGCTCTCCTTTCCCAAACCCCCATCCATATGTCGACCGATCGATTACCAGAATGACCAAACTCGCTGACCTTTCGCGCTTAACCCCAATTTCCGTGAGAACAGGCGGTGCAGTGGCAAGAAGGAGAAATAAAAACGTGCCGCCGCCTCGCACGTGGCACATCGTCGGGACTTTCTTTCTCGAGCGCTCGCGAAAGGACCTTCGCGCTTGCGCGCGGCCTCCGATTTCTCCTCGCGAGCGCGTGCGACAGTGACGAGGCGAGCGAGCAAGAAAACTTGGAACGGGTCGTCGTCGGTCATTTCTCCGAACGAAACGGGATGCTGATGGCGAAAATGTGGCCTGGTTGGCTATGGCTATATGTGTCGGGTTTGATACGTTGAAGTTGTTATATTATACAGTTTTTCTCTCCGGTGGTGATTTACGTGGATGGGATGGTTAATAAGGTATAGAAAATAGGTGGAAAAAGTGGCTGGTTTATATATATAGGTATATGGAGCAAGGAAAGGCTTACTGTTTATAATTGGTTGACGATGTACTTGGTAGATTTAGGAATGAAATTCGGATTTATATATAGATTATCGTGGATGAGAAATCGAATAAATTGGGTTCATTGAAATGAAAATTAATTGGTTCAAAGAACGATTGTAGAATTGAATTGGTTTTCAATTATTTTATTCAAACAAGTGTATTGTATGATTTTAACACAAATTTACTTGTTTTATAATTAAATTTTTTAATGTGATATTACGATTAAATATTGAAATATCATTCATGTAAGCAGAAGATATAAACGTAAAAATTATTTTTAACGCTTTTTCTAGAAATAATTTAGTAAAACATTTATTTCTCTTGTTGCTTCTATCTCAATCACTCTGTTATAACAATGTGTGTTTTACCGATCATATGTGAAAACGAACTTACTCTACTTTTCATTGTAACAAAAAGGAGCAAGGCATTTAATTAACGGTTGAAAAATGTGTAAACTGCTGACCCGTTTTTAGTAAAACTGTCGATTTACTTGACAATCCACCAAAATTTTCTTTTAAGTACTCTCTAAAAAAAATATCAAAAACAGTATAATAATGACTTCGAAAATTTTTCGAAAATCTTTACTTTTTCGTGTCAGTGACCCATTTCTTAAAAATATCGTTCCCGCGAATCCCAATGACCTTCATTTCCTAGATATTTCAGCAAAACAATTACAAGCCCTGCATAGTTATACTTCATAACCAGCACGCTGTCGATAACGCAGGAACCCTCCGAACCTCGCCCTTCACCACATCGCAGCATCCGCACACACTCCGCGGTCCACGTACATCCCTGGCCGAGTTTCTCTCTCCCTTCGCTTCTATACACTTACACACACTATATATATACCTATACCAATACATCTTTGCTGCTGCTGAGTGCTGCTGCCGCAGCGGCGGCAGTGTGGCGCGCATCTCTGCTGCTATACTCCCGCGCGCGCGCGTCGTCGGCAGTCGGTCTCTTGTCGCGTTACCGCACGCGCGCGCGCGATAACTAGTGTACATATATATATAACGTTGTGCCGAAAGTTCGGAGAGCGAAGAGCGCGAATTACAATTCGACGATCATGAGGTTCCGGAATCCCCTGCCGCAGCGCGGAGTTTACCAGTGAGTGCGATGTGTCCTTTTCGGGGGAGAGAGTGTGTGTTGGAGGTTATATACTTATGTGCGAATGTTTTTGTTTTCGTTTGATGGGTTGTAGAGTGAGCATGTACTTATTGGTAGGCTGAAGTTGACTGACGAGTTATATACTTATAGAGCTTTGTAGATAATAAAAAGTTTGCTGCTTTTTATTAGGGAAGTGTAAAGAAATATTTGGGAAACTCAAGCCGGGTTCACCGAAATACTTGTTTTCTTTCGAATTAAATGAAATCGGACCATTCAACGCTATAGACACGTTGAAAATCATTTAATTATGTATATACAATTGAGACGGTTTCGAGAACCTCTCTTATCGATGATTTAAACGCTCGAGATCGCGTATACGCATACCAATAACCCGACGATGGAAAGATACGTTAGGTACCACCGAATTCCCAACACCGTTTCAACAAACAGGATTTCCACTTTAACATCCCGATCCCCGTCATTGCGTCACTTCTCGGTAATACTTATACCGCAACAGCCGAAAAATCCCTGACTCCCTCGCTCCGACCCGAAAATCCCCGAGATTTCCCTGAACCGTGACCGTAACAATTACTTCCCACAAGCGCATACAATAGTCGGGACTTTTGGCGACCGATTCCCCACATTATACATATACCCCACGCACGCGTTGCAACGCGATTTCTCTCTTCTCATCCTTATACAACCTTATATATACTCTTTCTCCCTTGCTCGTCCGGCTCCGCTTTTGTTGCTTTTCTTCCTTCCGTCCTCCGTCGCTCCGGACCCTTCGCCCCCTACCTCTCTCTCTTTTTATATACCTCTTCGTTTGCAAGGTACAGGACGACACGGCGCGCAGAGGAGAGACTCTCTCTCGCTTTTTTCGCCTCTCGCCCGCGCGCGCATTGTTCTTTATCGATTTTTTTGCGCACACGTGGCGGTGCGGAGCCCCGCTCGCTTTTTTTCGCGAGGTGTGCAGTTTTACCTGTACGTGAGGATAGATGCATGGCGGGGAGAGTTCGAAAGGGTGAATATGCGGCTATTTTAGGGATCGGGGGAAGGGGTTCTGACCGATTTTTCGAGTTTTATATGCTTATATGGAATTTTTTCGTGCGTGTACAGGTACGTTAAACAGTAAGCGCGATTATAAAGGATTTGCAATAAACTTCGGATGACGTCAATCCGCCAAAGTTATTGCCTTTTTCGTTATGTAATTTTTTCGATTTATTTGTGCAGTATAGCTTTGGTTTAAAAATATATACTTTGTTGTTATAAACTAAACTTTTTATATGATGGTTATTATTTTTTTCTAATAATGAATTTTATTAGTTTAAAAAAAATTGTTTGTTTTTTGTAATAGCGTCCTAAATTACATAATTGTGGAATATGATTAGATCTAGTATTCCTTTGCCTTACCCTTGACCAATTCAAGTTAGTATCCTGAAAGTGTCATTGAACTTTTTGGTTCATTGACCTCCATGTAGGACTTCGATAAAAGTATACTTTAAGTTTGTTACAATGTCAGTAACAGTATGTTTGTTAACAGTATTTCGTGCATAAAATGTTTTCCACTACAAACATTCATATAAATTTGTTTTAATTGCAATGTCGTTTAATCTAATTGAAAATTTCTCTTTTTTTCTGTTTCAGGTGAGTTTCATACGTAATTACCACACTAAATCTTCGAGGTTTCGTAAGTTTACATATAAGAAAGTCATGCAAAAATAAATAAATAAATAAATAAAATAATAAATTAATAAATTCCTTTGACAATTCAGAACTATACTTCAATATTTTTATTAATTAACTCCAAATTTACTAGAATCTACGATATAAAAAAAAATACTACTACTTAACTTAAAATACGCATTTAAAAAAGTTAATCCTTTAAATTTTCAATTTCGAGAAAGGTTTAAATAAAACTTGCTTTTTAAAAACCAGCTTTTAATCCATCGCAATAAAAATAATATATTTCGTCGTAACGATGAATCAGTACCTATACCAGCTATATCCACGCTAGCGAAACTCGACGACGTACAACAAAGCAAACAAAATAATAAGTATACCTATACGTAGCATTCTGCGATCGGCACATCGTGCCGAAAGCGCAATTGCCGCTTCTGAAAGCTTGAGACTTTGTTGATATGTGCTGACAGTCGCAAAGAGCCTCGGTGTAAGCAGAACGACTTGTTACGTAGTTTAATTGTGCACGTTATGCCGTCTTCTTCTGCTATATTGCTTGCATTAGATTTCATTGGGCCCACGAGTCTGTCGACCTCGAGACGCTGAGCTTTGTTCTCTCGGACGACCGTCTTTTTCAATCGGTCGAATGAACTGTTTTCCTCGTTGTTAATGTCTTTGGGAGAATTGAGTTTTAGGATGTTTTGTGGAGTCGATTGTTTTCTTTTTTTTTTGGAAAAAGCAGTTTTGTAAAGTGAATGTTCAAAGTACTGCTTTTTTTTGTATTTTGGTGTCCCAAAGTATTTCCGAAAATTTCAGCCAAATTCATAAACTGAAGATAGGAATACTTTGTCTAGTAAAGGAAATTTCGTAAATATTTAACAAAATTAAAAAAAAAAACTACGAAATTAAATGATCTAAGCAGGCATATTTTAAAATACAGAATATTCAGCACGTTATTATCATTATAGTTTGATAGCATAACGCGTGTATGACTTTTTCCTTGATCGTTTAATATGATATCTAGCTCAATTATAAAACATGAAAAATGATATACGAAACGTCTATAGTATGCAAATCTTAAACGAGTCTGTCGTGGTATACTATATATCTAGCGCATTTTTTTTTCTACCATAGCAATCACTGATAATCATCGCATACATACCGTCGGTATTATCGCAGCCCGTCATTATCGGCCCGCCTCGGTAGTATTAATTTGAACGTTACGCTGTTAAACGTGATTTCGAAGCAAAGTGAAAGTAGGTATACAGCTGTCGTACAGAGATTTCAAAAATTAAAAATCTCGCTTAATGGGCACAGTACCGCATTTTGTAAAGTCGTGAGCGTTCAATTATGCATTGCGTACATAATGAAAATGATATAGGGTAACGCTGTATTCTTTATAATTTGTTAGAATGTTGAAATGGACAGTTTTATAATTTGTTAACAAATTTGTTGAAAAATTTAATTTAATAAATAAACAATTGCGTATTCTATTTTCGAATTTTTAGTGGGATATCTGCGAACCGCTCTCATGCGGAGAAAAATTTTGTAGTAAAAATTACTATTTTCATTATTATAACGAAATTATTAAATTTATTAAATAATTATTTCGTTATTATAATATAGTAACCTTTAGGACTGACTTATATTTTCATGAAAATTACAACAATTTATAGTAAAAATTGCTATTATTTTGCATCTTTACTACAAACTGTAGCGAATGAGAAATGAGTAAATTAAAAATAGTAAATTTTACTAAAAAACTGTTCTCCACCAACTCAAAATTATGCGTAACTTTTGACGCAGTAGTCCGGTTAAAAATCCGATTTAAAAAGTCTAACAAGAAAGCACTAAAAATGTAAATCTCCTCCTTCAACGTCCTAATTATACCCACTGCCATTACATCCCACCCCAATTAGCCGAGCCCAAACACCTAAAGCACGCGACATCCAAAAACGTAAATTTTACCGTCTCACCGCGCACTCTACTCCGAAAGAAAAAAAGAAACCGGTCTCCCAAAATACCGGCTCTCCCCATATACATATACCCGAAAGAGACATCTCTCTCTCCCTCTTTCTCCCATCCTCGTATAATAAAACGTAAGAATGCCGTGCTACTCACGCGCGATAAGACGACTCGCGCGAGGATTACAGACGCACGGTGCGCACCTAGAGGCGGTGGAGGGGTGGAGAGGGGGTCGCTCGTAGCCAATGAGACGCGGCAGCCGCTCTCCCCCGAGTGCCAGCGCTCTCCACGTGAAAATCCCACAGAGAGGGAGAGAGAGAGAAAGATGAACTGCTCGGTAGTTTTAGTTTCGCGCTCGACTCCGCGCCGGCTGGATATATACATATATATACATTACGTATTATATGCATACGCGTGTTCGTTCGTTGTGCGCGAGATAGAGGAGTTTTTGTCCCAATTTGATTTTTTTTATGGTTTTGGAGTTGTGCGTCGCCGCACGGTTGTCAAAGTGGCGAGGAAGCTGGCGACGAGCGACGAGGTCGGCTGGAGATGGGAGACTTACGTATGTTATAATGCCTCATGTTTCCTTTTTTGGGTTGGAAGTGTGTCGCGTGGTTCTTTTTATTTTGCAGAATGAACTGAATTCGATAAAAAACTTTGAATAATCTATAAGATTTCAAAGAAAGATAATTTTTTTAAATGCAGCTTGACATAAGCGATAGAGTTGAGAGTTAGAATTGATTCGCGAGAATCACTGCGATAAAAGCCAACGCACCTCTTATCAATCGGCACGAAACATTGATTATATAGGAAGATAATAATCTGTATATCAAAGACAATTCAGCTCATTCTGTAAAAAGAAATGTCCAACATGCCGATGCGATGCGTCTTGGTGTATAAACTTACATTTTAGCTGAACCATCCGATATCTCTGGCGCTGCTCTGATTGCCCGAGAAAGGAAAGTGTAACGTGGGTAGCTAGTAGTCGCGCATAGAGAAGAGGACTCGCTTCGTTTGGGAAATAAAAGTGGGAAGTAATTTACTTTTGATGACGCTCGAATAACCGTAATAGAAAGCTAAGTTCACGTGACGCGTTTCTCCCGTCAGTCATAATTCCACTTCATTAACGACAAAACCGAAGCCAAAATTTAACTCTAACCCCCTGAAACACGTGAAATAAAAATCCTTAATCGACATGATATATTGCATAAACGTTCTAAAAGGAAAATTAGAAACAAATTAATCGTCTTTCATTTGCACATTATGAAGGTAATTTGAAACTCGCGTTGCTGCGAGCGCCGCTAATGAAATCCGCGCGTAACAACGTCGTTAGCTCTCGCAGCCTATTTTTCTCTCATCCCAATCATCGTCATCGCAACGCAACAGGGAATAACAGAAAAAAGCCGCTTGAAATTGCAAAACTATTCGCGTAATAAAATTTCCATACATGCTAAATAAAAAGAGAAGCAGTGTAAGACTCCCGTTCCATTAAATCCCAATCCTCCTCCTTTCAGCTACTCGCACCTCCTCGCTATTAGGTGTATATATTTATATAGACGTACGAAGCGCACTTGCGCGGTGGAAACCTGTTCCCCACGGAAGCGCCGCGAAATATTTCACTTCGACGTCGCGAGACGAGCGTAAAAGGGGTTGAGAGCGAACGAACGAACGCGTCCCTGTCTGTATATATGTGCCCTCGTCTCTTCCTCTCTGCATTTTTGCAGGGCCCCTTCCTGCTCAGCCAGCCGTGCGCGAGAGAGCTTCACAGCCGAGCGAGCGCGCGTCGCGATTTTCCGCGCCCGCGCGTTACGTTGACCTCGCGCGGGTGTAGCCGCGGCGTTGTTGCTTCTTCTTTGACTGTGTCTGTGCAGTGTATATGTAAGTGTGTATGAGAGTAAAAGAGGGCTTTTGGTTGGGAGGTGATGTTTGGTTGGTTAGGATGATGGATGGGGGATTGATTGGCCGATAGGAAGCTTTCGAAATGAATTAATGGGTTATATACGTGGGTGGGTTTGTGGCTGAATTTTTTTATTTTTTATTTTCATTTTTTCATTAGGATAATTTGGTTTTTAATTCCCGTCAAGTGGTTGCTGATTGGGCTGATGGATTTTAATCGTGTCATCCTTGAGTTTGTTTATGATAACGCGTGAAAATTAGGTGTCATCACTCTGGTATAATTTCATAACACGGGAAGAAAATTTTAAATATGGAATAAAAGTAAAAGTTTGTACATAAATATGATAATTTTTAATACCTCCTTAAAATGTTATATTTATATTAATAATAACTTGGATAGAAGTGAGTTGTAATAATAAGCGTAATAAAATTCAAGTTTATAGAGGTATCTAAAATAATAATGAAAATTAAATCTAGAAAACACGTTTCTAGTTCTAAACAACTACAATACGAATGAACGTATATCCGTATACACATCAAAAAAATTTTCTTTTTTTAAAATCCATCAACAACCATCGAAACATCACCGACCACGTGCATTCCTGACCCAGCAAAATACAAAGCATTATTATTTGACTGACGGTACCGCCGGGCGAGTCGCCGTGTCGTCGTTTTTCACGCGCCACTTACTTAAACCTCGACCACAAAAGTCCTTACACCTCACTCCCACGCGCGCGCGCGCACGGCCCCAAAACAAAAAGGAGGAGGAGTAAAGAAAAAAAATAAGCAAAGCCAACCCGAAGCTCAGCGTAAATTATCATCGGCCGCGCGTCTCTTTCTCTCGAGAACACCTCCGACCGCACAACAGCAATTCTGCCGACAATGGACGAGTTACGAGAAGAGAGAGAGGCGGGCAGTCGTAAAAGTCGTCGTCGACGGTCGCGCACGCGTGGGCCGCGCGCGAGAGGAAAGGAAAGAAAAAGAAAAGGAGAAAAAATGAAAGGGCGGGAGGATGAATTCTTCTCTCTTGATGCGCGCGAGAGCGAGTAGTGCATCATCGCCGGCGAAGGAAAAATATGAAGAGAGAGAGGCGAGTTGACGGCGGATCCGGTTATGCGGATGAGCCTTTTCCCGGAGTGTGAGAGAGTCGGGGGAACGAGGAAGAGTTTTCCGATCGGTGTTGAGGTTGCGACAGAGAAAGCTTGCTTTTTGAAATTGTAATAAGTATGGCGACGTGGAGAAGTCCGAGAATTCTCTTATTTTATTTTTTTTTATCGGATGTATTTATTGAACGTACAATTAATGTATACAATAATCAGTTTTAACATATAGGACACCTTATCCAAACTTATATACGAGAAATAATTCAATTTGCCTTCAAGTATATAAATCTTAACCTACCATAGAAAATCTTTCTTAAAACCTATACTCTTTTCACCTCCATTTGTACCAACCCCTCTCTGAAACACCTACGACATACCTCACCTCCACGAAATCACTCCGACCACGAGCGTGAGAACGACGTCGCGGTGCATATATTCAGCGGGCAATTTTCATTCTTGATTAATGAAAGACGCGCTCGAAATGCGCGGCATTCCCTCCTCGGGCGCTGCCGTGATGCGAGACGCGACAGATATCCGTTATATACGCGAGCGCGCATGCATGCATGCATGCCTCTCTCCGCGCGTCGTGCGAATGACCCCCGAGGAATGATTCGGGATTCGGATTTTTGGGCGTATAAAAGCATCACAGGTTCGTTTGGTTTGTGGACTAAGATTGTTTAATATATTTAAAGGAAATATTGTGTACTGTGCTGGGGAAATTGTATACAGAAGGCATGCTGGAGATATCTGTGGTCGTTATTTTTATGCCGAATCCTCGTGACGTTTGTAGAATATATTATTCAGCCTGCAAATCCCGACGGTATTTTGCCTGTCATAAATGTTTACTCTCAAGAGTATACAAAACAATAATACCGTCTCATACATAAAATGTTCACCGGGCACAACCGTCTCTCCCTTGCGCAGCCGAAAAAAAGGGCATTCCATTCCGCAGGCATCCTCGAAACACCAGGCGCACATTTATACGTGCACTCCGGAAGCGTGCATGCGCGCACGCGAGGCGAATTCTGACGCAACGCACGCGCGTTCTGACCTATACCTTGAAACACATGCATCAGGCGCCGTAGTGTATTCCCCCTTAGCGGCCTTGAATTTTTCGGAGGGTGTATCGTATATAAAGCGCAGCTGCTGTGTGTCTCGCCTCGGCCGCATATAATACACACAATAGTAATAACAATGCGCGCGTGGAGAGGGGGTTGACGAGATCGAGACAGAGTATAGATGCTTTGACGGGAGAGAGTATAGTCGGATAACGATTTTTGGCTTTTAACTTTGGGAAATCGATATGTATAATGTTTGGGATAGTTTTACGATGGTTCTTCTTGATGTGTAACTTTAACTTTCGGAGTATATCGTTTACGTATAGGAATGTATATATAAATTTATTATATACCTGATCTTTACACACTCTTATCTTGTCAAAGGTATATAAATTGTGATATATATCTCGTTTACGTGACGAAAAGAGCGCGCGCGTACCGGGATTATAAGAGAGAAATAAAGCGTCAGACGTCGTTAAAATTAAGAAACCATAGATAGTCGGTCTGATCCTTCCCGATACTAAACTATATACTTCTCGTCACCTGTCCCCCAAAAACTGTAATATGCCGACGAGCCGCTGCCGTCTCGCGAGCTTCGAGACATAATGCAACACGCGATATAGTGCATGCATTAATAGCCCGGCGCCGTGTATACACGCGTGTATACAACGTATATCAAGTGGCCACTCTCATTGGCTCTCTCATTATCGCGAAGAATGCGCCGGGCGCGCGGCTGAATCATGTATAATATAGTAGCTCTCTCCTCCCCCGCGACGACGGATTCCTCATCGCGCGCCCGGACAGAGTCACACCCTTTCGGGTGATCGCTTTTTTTTATTGTATATACGGTCAATAGAGGAGACGCGCGTGTGTGTCACTTAGTAAATTGCACGCGTGTGTTGGGTTGGGTGTGCGGTTGATTTATAGTGGGTGTCGATGCGAAGGGATCGGCGCAGGTTTACGGAGAAAAAGAGAGCTGCACTTCTTTGACAAGAATATGTGTATCAAATGTTATTCATTAATATTTTTTCTCTTAATGATACCGTCGGTAATCATCTCGAAACGATTTAAATTTAAATTACGAGTTTATAGATTTTAATTAAAATTGGTCTCTTTACATGTGACGGATCTAATAGAAGACGCGTGCGTATCGTGTAATCGTATTAATTCTCAAATCGCCACAATTAAAATCCAATCTTCGTAAAAAAGGGCCGTTTAAACCGATCGAGCGGTTTAATCAAATAAAAAAAATTATCAATCAAAACACTGCAATTAAAAAAAAAAGAACTCGTTCGCGATTAAACGCAACCGATCGACCTCTCTTAACCGCGATGCGATCGCGAATCCGTAAGACTAGGTCAATGTGTCGATTAACCGGTATACGTATCTCGTTCTCTTGCACTCATCATTGCGCGCGGCAGCAGCAGCAGCGGCGGTAATCGCATAAAAATCGTAATAGCCATATACGAGCGAACTATCGCGATAAGTACACTTTATATATACATACACGTATATACAGGCCGTAAAAATAGACGCAGGCGACGTGTGCAGCAGCAGCAAGTCAGCTTGCTTTATTGTTCGCTGGGGAGGAGGGGGATAGGGAGAGATTAAGTTTCGAGCGCGAGAAAGATCGCGCGCGTGTGGAGCGCCGCATAGATAACCGCGACCGCGCAACGGCGACGTTTCTTCGTGGAATCGCCGCGATCATTAGGCACACAGCTGTAATTGCCACGCGCGACGCGAGTATGGACTGTGTGTTTTAAGATCTGCTGCGGTTGGGCTTTCTTTTCTCGATGATTGAGAAGTGCGCCGGGTTATTTTTAGTGCGGTGGGGGTGGGGTTGCTGGTAATACAGTGAGATAATACAGTGGTGGAGATACTGTGCGGAGAGAGTGACAGGTGTGGGATGACGCGAGATCGGATGGTTCAGTTCAGCGATCATGTAAGTTGTGCTGAATAATGGGAAGGATGAAATTTGAAGTGATGTATAATTGAATTAAGGAGAGAAACAGAGAGGTTGTTATAATTCTTGCAGTTTCTTATGTGTCAATTATTCAAACAGCTTCTGAATGAAAAGTTTCAGGTTTCCAGAATTATTAGCGAACCACGTGCGTAATGTGCGCGTGATTCAGAAAACGTGGCTTTGTTTCAACAATTTTTTTTTTTTTTTATAAATGTTTCAATGTTGAGATAACAATCATTAATTTTTCACTTTACTTTTTTTATAAGAAAATTCATTATTTTTACAGTGACGCTGGGACACACTCAAAATGTAGGATTTTTACTGTTTTAAATAGTACT
>UXGD01006903.1:0-11783 GCA_900474315.1 Torymus auratus
GCACTGTTGGCCTGTGCCTGGGACGTGGCTGCACAAAAGAAGCGTCGCGGCGATGATATGCTAATCTACAACTACACCTCGACCGTCGAGTCGCCGATAACATGGGATAGGTTCAGCCAAGACATGGTGAAGTACGCCAACAAGTACCCGCCGCAAGCGGTCCTCTGGTGTGCCGAATTGACTATCAGCAAGGAAAAGTACCTCTACGCGTTGTCCACTTTGATATTGCATAGCATACCTGGATTCATCCTCGATACTGTCGCGCGTCTCGCAGGAAAGAAACCGAGGCAAGTACTGTAGCTGTAAAGTTTGTAATGAACATGGTTAAAATACCATTGGGAAAGGACTTGTTAATAAATCGACGATTTGATTACAGAATGCTCAAGACGTATCAACGGGTGCACAAACTCATGCGTCTGCTGACGCCCTTTTGCCTGCAAGAGTGGGAATTCAAGAACGAGAATGTGTTGAAACTGTGGGATCAGCTGGATGCCCGCGATAAAGAGGTGTTCAGGTTCTCGATGAAGAACTTCGACTGGCCACAGTATATGGATGACTTCCTGAAAGGTATCAGGATGTATCTGTTTAAGGATACTATGGACACTCTGGAAGCTAGCAGGGCAAAAGTAAAAAGGTGAATTGTTATGTAATGATGACGTGCTTCTTCCACAATATCGCTGAACTACAATTTCTAATCGATATATGTATATTTTTTTTCAGGTTCTATTGTGTGCAGCAGTTGTGTGTGCTGTCGTTGATATTTATGTCATTCGTATTTATGTGGATCATTTATTCTGCCTTTTTTTAAAATTTGTGATATTTTGTTATTGGCCGTAGATAGTTGTAAATATTACGAATATGAGTTTAGGCTAGTTTAAATTATGTCATAAACTATAAAAATTAATAAAATTTATGTATTTAAATATGTAAAATCTGTATTTAATTATTATCTCCTATGAATAATTCTTATATAATGAAAGGCTCTTCTCTTCAAACCTCAGCCATTTAGCTCAGGATTGATCTACTCTAAGTTAAAAAAAAAAGAAATTAAAACTATAGAAAAAGAGCTTTAATTCCTGTTTTTTTAAATTAAAAAATGATTCCTTCAAAAGGTACAAGGGTTTCAAGTTGAACGTCAAAAAGGCATAAAAATGCTCTCAAAGTCGCGACGCTGCCGATTCATGCGATTTCTGCATTTTTATGCTTTTCGACGTTCAACTTGAAACCCTTGTAACTTTTGAAGGAATCAACATTTTTTAATTTTTAAAAAAGGATTTAAAGCTCTTTTTCCATAGTTTTAATTTCTTTTTTGAAACTTAGAGTAGATCAATCCTGGGCTAAATGGCTGAGGTTGAAGAGAAGAGCAGTTTTTGACATTTTCTCAAAAAGTAAGAAGTTGCTCTAGAAAAAGTAATCCTCTTCATGGACGCAGTACGACTGTAAACCTTCATTTTGTATACTATAAGGAACAAGAAAATCCGGGCACCGAAGGTGTGCTTGAAAAAAATCGCGATTTCGCGTTTTGTCGCATCTTTGGTGAGACTTGTACATATATTAATTAATTGAATCTACGAAAACACTTACATTATGATGTCCTCCACTTGCATGGACGTACTTTTAACTTAAAGTATGTATAGGCAGAAATAAATACAAAATTTCCATATCTACACATGCAAATTATACGCGTGGCAATCACGGAACGTTTGGGCGCGTGCCTCTATAAGTTTTTTTAGTATATATGCGTGAAGAGATAGCGCTGCTTGGAGATAGAGAGAGAGAGAGAGAGAGAGAGATATAGAATTGGCCAATAACTAGATTTGTATACAAACGCCAAATATTTTCTCTTCGTGTAAGGAAATTGTTCGGCCACTTTGATTAAAAGATTTATCACTGTTGACATAACAATCAATGAAGCTTAAATAATTTCATTCAGCAACAGTGAAATGGTAAATATAATTAGGACAAGTTAGTTTTATATCATAAAATCTTCTTTTTTTTTATCTTTTCATACGACTAATAAAGTTAATTAGATCTGAAATTAGATAATATTATTCAATTATTTATAATTAAATGTAAATTATCAAATTCAGTATCAAACGGGTGAATCAATTATAATCTTATATAATAAAATTTATGAAATAAAAAGTTGCTGAAAAAACATTAATTTATGTATTATGAATTTGTATTTTAGGCGAAGAAATAGAAATGTCAGTTTCGGTCGGGTATGTTCCCTTAGACCTTTGAAATTAAACCATTCATTAATGTCTAGCTGATGAAGAAAGATACAAATCATTTCAGAAAGGCACACAATTCAAAGTGTAAAATAAATGTATGAGAATACATAATTATTTACGTATATTGATACTCAAATAGTCAAATGTTGCTCTGATGTAAAATTTGAAACTGGTACATTAATTTTAGCAATCCTACAAACGAAAAAAATCCTCTTACAGAGGAAGTACTACAAAAAGTATTGTGTCATAAATTGGTGTAATAATTTTGAATTTTAGCATTAAAAATTAATTAAAGAGATCAGTAAATTAAGTTTGAGGAAGCCACATGCCAATGAATTGGCAGCGGCTTTTTTATGTTTAGCGAATAAAACTAATTACTATTAATAAAAACTTTTCTTCCAAATGTAAAGCTTACGATGTAGCTTGAAACTGTTGTCTCTAAAGACTCCTATTGCATTTTCTATAATTATTCGATGTGCATCATTTTAATTAGACACTCAATAAGAAATTATAAAATAAAGAATATATTTTATACTATTTAAACCAAAGATATTAAGTTGGAGAAAATGTAAAAGATGCAAAGTAACTAATTTTGAAAAATGTAATTAAAAAGTTATCAGTTAGGAATGAAATAAAATTATCTATTCATATAGACATTTGATATGTCCTATCGAAACAGTTTGCTGGTTCATTGGCAGTCACGTGAATTGGTTTGCTGACCTTTACGCCGAATACTTAATGATTACCACTTGCCAATCACGTGTGCTATTCCAAAGTTCCACAGGGAAAACACGTTACTTTTTTGTGACTTAATGAAGACACATTGTAATCTTTATCAAAATATACTTCACTTTTAAAGCACGTGATCAATCTTATAGATAATATTCATTAGAATCATTTGTAAGAAACTCTGAGCATTGTTAACGTGTAAATCGAACGCCTAAAGTTGAGTTTATAAATTTCATAAAAAGTTATATTAATTAATAACCGTGGTGTCCGTAAGGTAGGAATCACGTTGGTATCCGTATCCAACATCCCTTTAAAATATATTTTCATTTTTAGACTTCGGAAACACATAATATGTTATTTCAAACATAACAAAGTATTGATTGAAAAACTTATGATCTGAAAAATTAAAATTTTGTCATGTCCACGTAATGATAGGTGTCTCCTGAGTTGACTTGTTGCAAAAAATGTGTTACGACGTGTTACAAAAAATTTGTTTTATAATTTACTTTTTCACAAGAATTTTTTTTTAGATTCACATACAACAATAATGATTTATTCATCAAAGTCTAGAAAAAGGTTTATAAAACATTACTATCTGATGGACACATGTAAGTGCTGTCTTATCACTTACTAAACCTCGCATCGACGAAAATGCCAATCCAGAAAGAAGATCGCAGTCGCTATATGTAATTTCTTCTATCGAAGATGATAAACAGCGTTGGACTTTTGTAAGAATTTTACCCCATGTCATCAGCACCTTTACGTAACTGAAGATTACGGGTATCTTCCAGAGTTCCGGCAGTTAAAGCTACACTTTCAGTCTGCGTAGAATAAAAGTATTAGAGCTAATAGAAAGTAGAGGCAAGGAATATCGATCGACTGGTTATCAGTCGACACGTAAAATCCAGTTTTTCGCAATTTTGTAACGTAACGCATTTTATCGCGTGAATATCAGCCGTAGAGATTAATACAACACTCCTACTTAAATGCCATGAAGAAAAATATTATAGAAACGATAGAAATAATATTGATTGGTAAGATAACTTATATCTCATTTCAAAATATCAATATGATTATTATCTAAAATGAATAATTTCAATGTGGTATAATTTGAATTCATTCGAATTTCATCAAATTTCGAAGTTGATGGGAGTTCATTATAAAAATAATGAAATTGCTAAAAATTTCATTGAGTCTTATATAAAACAAGTCACAAATATTTTATTATTTTGACTTATAATAAGAACACAAATTCTAATGAATTCTATTACGATCAAATTTGCATCGATACATATTAAATTATATCTAGTTTAATACTATTAATTATCTTATCAAATTTAAGTAAAATTTTATTTGCTTTAATTTGAATAATAATTAAGTAGAAGTAAAAAGTATCAGTATATAGTTTAATTTTTTGCAGGGAAAAAACTCTATAATTTTTTGCTGTAGTGTGTTGTGTGAAATTTAGTAATATTTTTTTCATTTTTAGTAACAAACAAATTTGATAAGCAATATTTCGATACATATATCTATTTATAATAATTGTTTGATAAAATAGTACTTTTAATTATCAGTATAATGAGTGCAAATAAGTTATTTATAAGAATATACTTATTAACTAGTTGCATTACTAATATTCTTAAAAGGAAAATAGCATTTTGTCTATAGGAAAAGTTTTGTCAATCTACGATTTAGTATAGTATACTCTAGATCTAACAAGGAGAGTGCACACCCTTTGGAAAACTGATTTTCGCAGGCATTGGAGAGTTGATTTCTGGTACCTAAAATGAAGCTCAGTGTGCCTAATTCCATCTCATAGGCCCTATATAATTTTTTTTCTCGTTTTCGTATCTTAAATACTAGCAATGTGACAGTCAATAGAAGAGACATCATTTTTTAACGAAATAGAGAATATTTGAGATGATATTGACCACAACTGAAGAAAAAGGGCCTATGAGATGGATTAATTCCTAATTATTAGGCACACTATAAGCTTAATTTTTAGGTACCCGAAATTGACTCTCCAATGCCCGCGAAAATCCGTTCCCGAAGGGTGTGCACTCTTCTTGTAAGTATAGAGAATAGATATGAGTGTTAAGAAAAAAATGTATTACATATGCAACTGTAAGTCCTCATCAATAGTGATTGAAAGTATATGGAAATACTTGCCTTCGGAGCGCTCCCGCGCTCCTTGATATCATTTGTACTTTAATTGTGTTTGGTTATCGGTTTTACATTTCTATCTACTTGTTTTCGTATTTTGCTCATTCATTACGTTTAGTTTACACTAAAAATTAAAAAAAATTAATATTATTAATAACGAATAGTTTATTACTATAAATTTTTTTTATTATGCAACTCTTAAATCTTAGTTTGAATCAGCTTCAAACTATATCCGTTAATTTTATATATAATGATTAACAAACCAGCCACTATTTATATCCCAGTACACATATCGGTACTTTATCATTCTTTTTTGTTTCTCATCATTATTATTAAAATTCCAAAACAACTTCAGTTCACGAAACATCCTAATAACCTCCAACCGCAGGCTTCCCTCCCCGAAAGTAAATTCCCTGTAAACATTATTCAAAATTCCAGTAATAAGGATGTGTTTGGCTATCGCGATGTACCTCGTCACCGGTACGCTCAGTCTCGCCTGGCAGGTGTTCATGGCCCTGGGAATCTTCCTACTGACGCTTCTCGGCCGGGCCATCCTCTTCGTTTGCGCTTCGCTTTACACGGTCGCACGACCCCACAAACGCACCACATCGCGAGTGACCAATGAGATATCGCGGACTCAGCCCTTCGTCACTATGTACCCGGAGCTGCACGACTACGACTTTGACGAGGACTATGAGGCTATGGCGAAGATGTCGCTTGAGACGGTGACGAGCGTTGATAACACAAGTGCCGAGAACTCGCCCAGGAGGATCAGGAGGGATGTGGTGGATGGTGATGACGGTGGTGAGGGGAGTAGCGGAGTGAGGCAGAGGAACGGCGAGGGGACTGGCGGAGTGAGGCAGAGGAACGGCGAGGGGACTGGTGGAGTGAGACAGAGGAACGGCGAGGCGAGTACGGTGGTGAGGACCGGGAGGAGGAAAGCGACGGTGACGAATCAGAAATGAGGAAGTAGGTACTCTCGGTGAGATTCCCTAGCGGAACAAATTTTTGTGCTGCAATGCGCTAAAGTGTGTGGAACTATGGCAAATCTGTGCCAAAGTATGTCAAACTATGCAAAAACTGTGTCAAAATGTGCCATAGTGTGTCAAACTGTGCCAAATAATAGACCTAATTTTATTTTTAATAACTGAAAATTATTTGTGCCAAGCTATGCCCAAATGTTCTAAAGTGTGCGAAAATGAGCGAAACTGTGCAGAATTGTATCGGAAATAAAATTATATTTATTTTGAAGAGCTGAAAATAATGTATGCCAAACTGTGCAAGTGTGCCACACTGTTCAAAACTGTACCAATCTGTGATAAATCTGTGTAAAATGTCCGAAACCTACCTACTTGGGCACAGCTTGGCACAGTTTTACACAGTTAAGAGTTAACACACTTATACACGATTAAGCACGAAAATTATTTCCACTAGGGTTGTATACTGCGTTTCTAATTTTTAAATGAATTTAGGTAATAAATTTTGATTTTTCCTGATAGACTTTTGCAATGCTTATTTTATATATTTCTATAAATCAATAAAATCAATAAGATCATTCATAATAACATTGAACGTTCATAAATCCCTACACTTGCAAATTAAATTCTTAAATAAATCTTTTACAATTAAAATTAATTTTTATTTCAGAAAAATTCAAGTCCATTCAAATCTACAAAGTTCTTGTTTTGTATCTGTCAAATAGGAAAAGTTTGATTTGGTAAGAATGAATTTAAAGAATCATAAAAAATATCTTACGCCGAAATTATTGCGTTTGTTTACTTGTCTCTTTTAATAATATATTCGAAGGAAAAAATCTCTGACTGCATGAAGGAATAAATTCAATCATGTTGTAATTTATTTCGAGCTGCTTTCGCGAATCTCAGATCGATAGATATCCGAACTTGTTCACGACACAGAAAATTCACGCAGAAGTAAACTGGTGACTATGAGGTACTAAATTTGGTTCTGCCTAAATCATTTTGTTACAAAACAATAAATCCGTTGTTTGTCCTAGTCTATAAGTCGTTTATAAATATTTTTTGTTTTTTATGTATCGTATACACGACTTTGTGAAAATATAAATCTTTATATTGTACTATAGGAAAAATCAAATTATTTAGATATTTATGAATATGTAAGATATAGCTAAATGGAATATACATTATTTCAATATTAAATAGCCTTGACGAATTTTGTACGATTTTTGAAAAAAAAAAATCATGTTTATGTGAAACGTTAACAAGAAATGCATAAAATTACTAATTCTAAAATCTTTTTGGAAAAATAAAATTGCAGTTAATAAAATTGAAAGTCTCAAACCATACTCATACGATTCATTTGTTACTGCACCATCTATTTTATTCCTTCTTTTAATTTGAAATGATAACTAATATATATTTTCTTCAAATATTTATTTTGTTTTTATAAAAATTAAATATTGTTATAATATCAAGTAAGAAAATTCATTCTTACTGTTATTTCGTCATAAAATAATTCGTTTAAAAAATAGTAAAATTTAAAAATAAGACAATATAAAACAGATAAAATAATATCTAAAAGATTGGACGGAATCCGTTTGTAAAGTATTTTTACACAACATGTAAATTTGAACACTTTGATCATAACAAAGTAAATCAATACTATAATAACTAAAACATTTCAAGTATTCTGTGTTAGCTTGAAAATGACATTTGATACATTCTTAAAAAAATATCGTACTGTTAATATAATACTACATACAAATCATGCATTCTTGTTTTATATGGTTTGTAAATATTTCAAAGTTTTCGACATTTTTGAACACTTGTTTACGATTCAAAGTCGTACTTTTTTACGTTCAATTTCTACTTTCAATATCTTCTAAATTACATGATAAAAAATGTAAATGGACGGAGACGTTTTCAACTTTACTCGCTTGGCAGTATAGTTACCAAGGCACTAGTGATAAAGAATCTTCTAGTCTTAAAATTGTATAAACGATATCAATAAGTCGTTTGCAATAAGATACATACTGTTCACTTTTGAAGCAAACTAAACATTCTAATAATTGTGCACTTTCACTTTCCAAAGTACTTTTTAAATAATCCTTTGAGTTTAAATTACTTGTATGAGATTCATATTTTGTTCTAAAAAATTGGTAAATTTCTTGGAATTCAGCAATATCCATGTAGTTAAAAACGTAATTTTAGCTCTCAGACTCTATTTACTGGAATTGTTGAGACTGTACTGTGTGGAGTGGTAGGCCGCGATCCAGCAATGGAATGAGTGGTTGAAACATTCAAAGATTGCATTGTTCCAATCTGCAGAAAAATGATAATTATTAGTAAATCTATCTAGTCATACTGACATGAAAGAAATTAAATTTAAAAAACTTACCCTCAAATGAGCTAAATCTTCTAATCTTGACAAATCATTTAATTCAATATAAAGAGAATATACAACCAACCATCCATAAAGTGATAAAGCAGAAAATAGTATCCACAAAAGGCACATCATTATATTGTATCCAAAGATCAAGTCATTAACAATGCTGAAGAATAAGAAAGCCAATAATCTGAAGAGAGTGAATACAGCAAAACTGTAGAGCCATGGAAGCATTTTCTTTTCGTATTCCTTTCTCAAAGCTCTAATTAGCATAACCGATGTTACAAGTATTACCATTCCTCCAAGCATTGAGAACAATGCAGCAACGATAAGACCATTTCGGACTGAAAATAAATTTTTTATAAAATTAATATAAGAAATGATTCAATATACTAAGGATTACTATTCGTAAGATGCCATTACTTACCATGTCGATTTCCAACATAAACAAATTCATAAGAAACTAAGTAATATCCATAATGTATTGATCCTGGTGCTGCTTGTGACAGGCAATAAATATCAAATATAGCTGTAATAATTGTAAAAAGTGCCAGGAACTAAAAAAATAAACAAAAGATTAATATATAATAGACATAATACAATTTAATATATTTTTGTCTTACAAATGAGTATATGGCCACAAACATTGCTCCTCTTTGAATGTCGAGTAAAACTGCATTTGCCAATAGTCGTTTTTGATACCAAGGTATTTTTACACTTTTGACAGATCTTGTTGATCTGAGGTTTGCACTGCTCCGAGTTGTAACATGGGAATACACTGAAGGTGTGCCCATACTGGGCGACTTTTTTCCGTAATTCATGGTTGTGTTAATTTATCTGTAACACATAAATATTTTAATGTTACATTAATGAATTCTGTTCATTAGCCCATATCTACTTTAGAAAGTATCAATTAGCTATCTTTCACAATCACATATAACCCAAAATTCCTTTGAATGTCATAAAACAATAAATTATTTAGATACCAAACTGAGTTTATTATTAATGAGATTATTTGTCAAACGAAGTTGAATAAAACTAGTCCTACAATTATCATTTAATGCTTTTAATTCAAGTAATTAATTAAACATTCTTGAATGTGTCACACTGGTACCACCCAAATGCACTGTTTACACCTAAGCACCAATTATTACTCACTGAATAATTATTCAATTTTCCCACTATTTCACTATTTCACTCATGCTACCAGCTAAGAAAACTGTATTAAAACAGCACAAACTCACCAGTCTCACGTTATCAGCTCAAATTCTATCATTAATCCGTAAACAAAGCCACTGACGCGGGCGTGGAATCGTGGATATTTCGGTTGGGGACACACCTTGCAGTGGAATCACTCTCGCTCGTATAGCGTCATAAAAACCATTGATACTCTTGCTTACCTAGACGATTACCGTGAATGAATAATTCTGAATCTCCCACCCCACCCACGACCCACGTCAAGTTCTTTTTATTCCTGGAATCGCAGCGAGATGGCGTCTCGACTGTTACCGACGCCGCTGCAGCTGTTCGGGCGCACCTTGCGCCTTCTGCTAGGCCGTGCTCCAAACCACCCATTCACGTGTGTCAACGTGGATCGTTGACCGCTGTAAACACGCGTCGCGCTCCAAGAGCTCGCTGCTCGACGTCGCCGCCGCACCGCACCAGCTGTGTGATTGCCAGAAAGCCCCGGCCGCTCTCGACATCTCGCCAAAGTCCTCGTGGTTCAGCATGAGTAGACGGTGAAACGAGAGTTTTATTTGAAGTAGTAAGGGACAAAGTTGAGTGAAAATGACGCAGCCGGGTGTGGGAAAGCTGATATTCTGTGCGGCGGGCATATTCGTGTGTTACTCATACTTTGCCATCCTCCAGGAGAAGCTTACTCGAGGCGAATATGTGGACGGTGACAGCAAGGAGAAGTTTACGTACATGTTCGCATTGGTGTTTGTGCAATGTCTGGTCAACTGTCTCTTTGCCAAGCTGTTGCTGGTGACTGTGATGAAGCAGGGAGAGGATACAACGAAGACTTTGTATTACGCTACCTGTGCACTTACCTACTTGCTGGCTATGGTCTGCAGTAACATGGCACTCCAATTTGTCAATTACCCAACTCAGGTGGTTGGCAAAGCTGGTAAACCTATTCCAGTTATGATCCTAGGTGTACTGCTGGGAGGGAAGGTGAATACATAATTTTGTTATGCTTGAAATTAGTATTAGTTTTAGTTTGAAATCAAGTATTTATTCATTGTCTTGTTATCTAATCTACTGATAGTTTTGCCTATGAATATTCTTTCTTATTTACTTTATTGCATTGTATAATAAAACTATGTTTATAGTTTAGTTCTTATTAAAATTTTACATAATTTTTTCAGAGTTATCCACTCAGAAAATACTGTTTTATTACACTTATTGTAACTGGAGTAGTCCTCTTCATGTACAAAGATAATGTTCCCTCGAAGAAAATTGAAGGAGAGGGTTTTGGACAAGTTCTGCTACTTCTTTCCTTGGTAATGGATGGATTAACGAGTGCAGTGCAAGACAAAATGCGAGCTGAGCACAAAACCAAATCTGGCCACATGATGCTTCAAATGAATTTATGGTCTGTAGCATTCAGCGGTGTTGTCATTCTTTGCTCCGGAGAATTCTTGGGCTTCCTCAGGTTCTTGCAGAGACATCCAGCAGCCTTGCAGCACCTCACGACTTTATCGATATGTGGTGCCCTAGGACAATACTTCATATTCCTGACTGTTTCTGAATTTGGTCCTTTGACCTGTTCAATAGCTACGACCACTAGGAAATGTTTCACTGTACTTGCATCTGTTGTATTCTTTGGCAATTCCTTGGGTCTAAGACAGTGGATAGCCACGATTTTTGTTTTCCTAGGATTATTTTTAGATGCCTTTTATGGGAAAACTGCAGCTGTAAAAAAAGAAGTAGCTAAATAAGGGGTGTACAATATCCAGATAATTCTCAACGCATAATCATGAAGTGACTTCTTGTATCATACTGTCAGCGAGTCTCCTGTACATTGTATTTTGTATTTTTTTTTACAAAGAATGTATACTCCATTGTCTGGCAGATGATGCACTAAGAGAAATGTATTAATCATTGTTAAAAAATTCGGAATCTAATAATTTATCTAAATAATTAGTCTTGTATTATTTTACATTCAAATATTTTGAATGAAGTAAGAAACTCGAATATAGTATTTCTTATACTTTTTTAATAGTACATTTCGACACGGGTGCGGAAGGTGATTATTTAGCTCATGTGACGTTTTTCGCACGAGCGAAGCGA
>UXGD01006904.1:0-11783 GCA_900474315.1 Torymus auratus
GTTTCCATCATAAATAATATTTTTAAATCACAATTTTTGCGATATTGATGAATTTGAGTCGGAGAACGTCCTTAAATAATCACAAGTGATCGCGCATGGTTTGCATATTTTCTATTATATAATATATAAAACCTGTATTATAATTTTCACTCATGCTGTTAAAAATTGAAGAAAATATTTTTGCGATAGAAAATTATTAGTACATTTAAAAAAGGGTGAAATATGATCATTCTACAATATTTTGAAACGTTCTGTAATAGCAAATTGAAAATACCAGCACCCTATACTGAAGAATCTCTTGATTCGCTATTTAATCCCATTTTAGAATATAGCTATATGTGAATTATTCTTCTAACGAACATCTAATAAGATTCATCATATATTTTCACGTCGACACATATCACTCTCCCAGCCATATCTCAAAATATTGACCGAACCCTACACCCCCCTAAAAAAGCATAAAATCCTCGAGACTCCTCGAGCCCCGCGACATCCAAGCGGAAAGTGATTAAAGTTTCGAGCACTTCACGGGGCGCGAAAGGGTGCACGCCTGCGCAATATATGCAGAAGATATTGCTCGCCCGCCCGCGAGGTACGTCTTAATATCCCAAGGAAGGATTAAGCGTGGGATTCTAATTAAACGGAAAACAGCGGCTTCATTAAGCCGCGATACTACTACTCCGTGCGGCTAGGCGAGCCGAAGGTGCGCTTATAACTCGCGAGCGTCTTGTATAAACTGAGGCGCATGCCCGCGGTTATACTATACTTGCGCGGTCGAGGCGTGAGAATATAAGGAGAAGGCGAAGTGGTTACGGATTTGAGGTTTATATTTTAGAAGAAAGATTTTTTTGTTCGTTTGTTGGTTATTAAAATGGGAAGGACCGTGTTAAGCTGTGTGCATGGAAAATTTGAAATCGACTTTATGCCGGGTTCTAAATTTTGATTGGAGAAAAAGATTCTTTATTGTGCGCTCCGGGATCCTATCCGATTTCAAAATTTCGAACGATTTTGTTCACGTTTTCCAAATTAATTCTGATTTATTACTAATTAAAATATTGTCTTTCCAAAAATCTAATTAGAATATTGTTTGAGAAAAAATTTTTTTATAATGAATTTCCCTAAGTGCCACTTGTATATTTCAAGGTCTCCTTGATACTATATACGTATAAGCCAAGTCAAACATACACCGGTAATTTGTAAATACCATATATTTTCTCTAATAAGTATCATTATTAAAAAAATTCATTGATTGATTTCGCAATGAAAAGTCGGACCACGCTGTTACTCATAAAAAACTATATATACCTCCATCAACATTATCATTATTAAATTGACCATCACGCAATCCCTATAACTGCAGATTTTAAACTACACCACTCCGCGCGTCGCAGTGGAATCGCGAGTCCGCCTAGAGAGGAACGACGACGACGTCGACGACGAGAGGGAAGGAAAGCTTTCGCGAGTGCGGAGAAAAGCGCTCTCCACACGGAGCGCGCGCGCGTTCTCTTTTATTTCGCAAACAATGGAGGGCCGCTTTGTTTCAGGCATTGTCAGGAGAGAGAGAGCGGACAGTAACGCGCGCGCGAGCACAAAAGTTATAATGAAACGCTATTTATTTAAATGTGTACCTTATATATAGGAGAAAGAGCCGAGCTTGTTCACCGTGCGCAGACGCGTTACTTTTGCTCTTTCGTTGCGCCTTCGTCTTCGCTTGCTTTTTCCCCGTCTAATCTCGGCTGTTCGTCTCTTTTCCCTCTTTGTCGATTGTTATTATACTCGTATACCTTTGTGATTATTCTTTTGCCAATGCTTATCGTAAGAGAGAAAAATTGTTTTTTCGGATTAAAAAAAAAAAAGCACGTGGTATGAAAAAGACGTTTTCTTAATTAGTTTCCTCTTGTCCCGCGTCTTTGTTTATCCTTACTTCCGGCTCGGCGCGCGCTTGTGTCCCGCTTTTCTTTTCCCGGGCCGCGCACTACTGCACACTTTGCACACTCGCGCCTACTGTCTGCCTGCGCCCCCTTATTCCGTATTCTTTTATTCCGCCATCATCACGTTTACGGAGTCATTCTTTCGCGAGAGGGAGAGAAAGAGGGAGAAGTCGCTCTGCGACAATTGTCTTCGCTCATTGGCACGGATAAGGAGATGCCATACAAGCGCCCGACGCTCGCTTTAACGCTGACATTGTGTTGTGTGTATATATAAAGATTTGAAAAAATAAAAGTCTTGACGGCTTTTTGAGGAAAAACAATTATTCTGGACTTTCAAAATGAGGAATCAATTATTACGTTAGGTTTTTTTCACTCTATTTTTTTCGTTTTACTTGGAGAATTTGTACTGTAAATATAGTAATAATTTTTGCTAAAAGATTCTTCTCCGTGGACTGTTAAGAAATTCATTATGTAAATAAACACTATCATAAACAATGTGTTGTTTAAAAAATAAATAAAATACCATTTACACGTTTAATAATTTATCATAATTTTGTACAAATGCTACTTAATCAGTAATTATACCTATGATACTTACTCTGGTATAGAAAATAAACCATCTTTGTTGGTTAGCAATCTATTCAAATCGAAATTTAATTAAAACTATATTTAAATCTATATGATTATATTATCTATATATTAAAGCATCTATAATATACTATTTTCACACGTATTTTTAGAAAATAGACAATTATAAGTGTAAGACAAGTTTTTATTTTTGCCGCCTTAATGTCTAACTGTGAACATTTGAAAGAAATATTAAAAAAAAAATACTTCTATAATTAGAAATAAGATTTTTCAACTTCTAAAAACAAAAATTGTTGTTAGCACTAAAAATAGCTACAAGGTAGCTTAAAATACTTTCAATAGACTACCCAAATAATTAAAATGCTCGTAATACAAATAATAGCAAATATACACTTTAAAGAAAAAATAATTAAAAAATTATATAAAAACAATATACAATCAAACCACATCTATACTGATCAGTTAAAGTTTCTCAATTTTAACAATGTTAAAATATTAAGTTCGTAAGTTAGTCTGTAAGTTTACTTAAATACATATATGCACCGTAATCATGATACAAAACAACACATCTAAAAAGCTCACATTACACATACATCCACCGACCGTCCCGTATACCAACACCGTCCCCGATCGTCCCCGCGAATTCAGTCCACTCGTCGAGACCCTGTCGCGCGGCATGGCATCATCATCACCGCATCACACAAAAGAAATTCCAACCAACGCGCAGCTCAGCGGTGTAGAAGAACGACGGGTGCGCGCAGGGGGTCGACCGAGACGAAATTATTATCAATACAAAAATAATTGCGCCCCCGCGACGACGACGGCGAATCCAATTAGCTGACTTCCTCCGGTCACTCGGAGGCTCTCTCTCTCTCTTCCATGAATCGCGCGCTTAATAATCGTTTCCGGCCCGTGTCCCGTCTTGGCCTCACCCCCGCGAACTTTGGCTCTCGTTCGTTCTTTTTTTTTCGTAGCTGCAGCAGGACCGGTAATGAGATAATAGGTCGCGATTGTTGACGGGACGATGGTGGGGGGTTGCGTTCTGTTTTGGAATGAGAGAATAAGCTGAAGGTGGTTATCGAGGCGCGAGTGAATGTTTTATTTTTAAACTGAAAAGAGCTTGCGAAGTATTCTATATATGCTTTTTATTTAATTTATTACACTGCAGGTAAACAATGCGCGACTGAATACCCAAAGCAATTCCCATAACGTAATTTTCAAACAATGTACTACTTCGACTAATTAAATAAAACATAATTTTTATTTTACAAAGGCATTACAATGCTTTTCTCTCCTTTTAAAAACATTCGTATATATACCTATATACAAACACCGCCAACTCGCAAAAATCCATTCTCGCAACTATCATAATCGTTTGCTTAACCATAACACACTCTCCCCTCCCCCATATCAAGCTTGGAAAAAACTGTCATCGCCCGTAGTCCTTAAAAACTCAGCAAAATCAATATACCTACACCAAAAAACGCTGCGCTCGCTAAAGAAACGAATTCCTTCCATTTCCCGTCGTATACGGCTTCACGATAACGCGCGTCGTCGCGCCCCATTTGACGAAAAAAGAAAGAGTATAGGCCAGCGATGAAAAAAAAAAATTTATCCCTCCTCCCTATAGCCCCTTTTTCTTTTCCATTCTCAAAGGGACACGCGAAAGTGCCTGCCCCCCCTCCCTCCCTCCGATAAGGCTTCTTCTTTCTCCGCATTGTCCTTTGAATATCGCTTTTCGTTTGATGAGGCGAAAACTCAGCTGTTCGCCGCCCTGCGCGAGAGAAATTACGTTTTCTTTCTTGCGCGCGCGCGCTGGGGGAGTGCGTGATGCTGATGCTTATACTGTGTGGTATAGTTAAAGTGCGCGTGTATTTGTATACCTATTATTGTGTCGTGATAAAAGACGCGAACCGCAGCAACAGCACCCCCTATACGAAACTGGCACAATGATATCGCAAGCTACCGAGAAAGTGAGAGTGAGAGAGAGATACATACTTTTTTATCCATTGTCATCTGTGTTGTCTACAGGTTCCTGGTACTGCACACGGGAGGAGGGCCAAAGCGCGTTTCTCGTGATGTGCGTTCTAAGAAAAGTTTTTTCGTTTATATGAATGAATAGTGTTTACGTGTGCACGCGGTTCGCGCGAAAGAATGTTCAATGTGGAATGAACGGTTTTCTATACGAATAGATGTATAAGTGAGAGCGAAATATTGTCAAGTATATTATTATTATTAATAATAAACAAGACATTCCGTACGAGATTGTTTTGTAGTATTATACAAGTTTTTCTACAAATAAACATAATGGCCGAGCGAATTATTATGATCAAGTATATAATAAACAAGGTATTCCGTATACGAGACTGCTTTTTATAGTATTATAAAAAAAATTGCAATTAAAAGATTCATAAAAAATAGCGTAGAGATATTATAAAAATTGTCAGACTATAGTTCGTTGCAATACCGATCATATTCAAGTTTTCATAATATACTTACATCTACTTCTTCGCTTTTTCTACTGAAAAAACTTACAAAAACTATACGCGTACGTTAATTATACACATCAGTTTTTTCCCCTCACATCTACACAATCAATAGAAAAATTAATAACCAAAATGTTGTTAAATTTGCCATCACCTACATTCTTCCATATCCATCACTAAAAACATCCCAGCAATGCTTCACCACCTCCACCGTATACCCAAAAAGAAAACCAATCAACCAGCGCCATTCTCTTACATACATAACCCCTACAATCCCATCCCGCGGCACATAATATACTTATCGCTCGCGCCTAATCCCCACATTACACCACCTTCGGTCTCGCGTGCAACACCTCGTTAAACAAGGGGGTGCGCAAGCTGCTGCTCAGCCCACCAACGGCGAGTGGAGGGGAGAAGGCGCAGTAAAATCCACGCGCGCGCAAGCGGCAGAGGCAGCGGCGGGCCGAGGTTCAGTTCCCGTGCGGTGCGCGCCGCATGCGGGCAAGCGCACGACGTGTAATACGCGCGTGGCGGGCTTTTCAATAATAGGTACATTGTCTCAGTTGCCGGTTGACGACATGTGTGAGTAACAAGTGCGCGATTTGTGGTTGTTTATCAGTGTTATTTTGTTTGTTTGTGTTTTTTTTCTTGTGTGGTTTATTTATAGTGGTGTATGATGTGGTTTAGGTTGATAGTGAAAAAGAAAAAAAAAGCATCATCGTTCGTAGCAGCGAGTGAGTGACAAACGCGCATGGGCGTTGTGACAAATTTTACGCGCTGTCCCACATTGTTGGTGCACGCGCGATTTCACAGAGTGGGATGCTGCTGCAGCGGCGCATCAAGTGCTACTACTGATACTACCATGATGCGGCTGTGGGGAGAGAGTGGCTCGTTCTCCAGGTCGATTTGCCTCGTGTATGAATGCATCGGTGTTGCGGCAGGTGCGGCTGTAGGTGTCATGGTAAGTTGAATTACGTTCGTAGAGGTTATGATTGATTTGAAATTTGTGCGGGGTTGGGTTTCAAATAATAGTTGCGAATAATTCCGAATTGATGAGCGATTAGGGGAGTTGATCGTATATAATTTAAAGAACAGGAGAATTCGGTGCATCTGTTTAGAATTTCTTTTAAAACGATCGTCTATATTAGGTTTTTTATTGGACACATTCGTAATACAATATAGGCAATCTTCTAAAAATGTGTATTTGTGTGCAAATAAGGTACACAAATAAAGAAAAATGTACAATTCATGCGCATATTTTATCAAGAAATCATCAGTGCATTCTTATACGTTTTTTTTGGTGCTTTTGCATTTCACTCGGACAAATCATGTTTGATCTTTTTGACGCGCTGCCGTATATAATTCATTAATTGCGTTCGACACTTCTTTCAAATCGCTCACTTAAGTTCCACCAAGCTTGTATATATACACATTTTCTATACATAAAAGTTGTGCGTAATGCCTCATATATTTCCATGAACAAGAATTAGCGTTAAAAAGCCATTCTTTCACCCCCCCCCCCCTGCGGCGCGCGAAAATATTCGACAATACACACACAACGCGGCCTTAAAGAGAGTCGTAATAAAGGGCAATTGTTTTAAATTAACAATGCAACAAAAGAAACGAATAATAAATTAGCAAGATAATTCTGATCCCACTAATTTTATACATCATCAGAGCGCCATTGTCCAAAAGCGCACAAAAACATTTTAATTAATAACCTTCCGCGCGCGCGTGCCGAGGAGAAGGGATTATAATAACGTGCACAGGCCTCGTTCAAAATAAAGATAAAAAAAAGCGCGCTTGCGCGGAATATACGGAGCGCTCTCGCTATCTCTCCTGTGTGTGTGTGGGTGAAAAGAAAACCCCTTTTGAAAAAGCTCCCCCATTCAGAACTCCAAATGTATCGAATTCACGCGAACGGGGGCGAACAAAAAACGAGAGAGAGACGAAAGAAAGGACTCGCGCGAGCGCACACATAGGCGATGAAAAAAGCTCTCTTTCGCGCGGAATTGTCCAACTTTCGGTCGATTCACCCGCGCTCTTTTTCTCTCTCCCTCGCACACGCAGCTTATCGTCGAAATTTATCGAATCGCGCGTCTCCGCGAGTTCGCTTGGGTACAATGCCGCAGCGCACGCGGCCGATGACAATCATTTGGGAAATTAAAATCCTTATCGGCGCTTTTAAAAAGCTCGCGGGTGTAACTACAATGTATATATGCGCATGCGCACGCGCGAAGGGACTAGACTGAGGTGGAGGGAAACGCATAAAAAGACAGCTTTTCTGTATACAGCATGTATCTGTGTGTGTACGAAGGGCGGCTCGATTGTTTCAGTGAAACGCCGTTCATTTGTTTATCTTTGCATGTGCTTTTTGTCTTTCTCTCTTTCCGGATTCTTCTGCCTTTCGGTTCTCTCCCGCATCGCCGAAAAAGCCGGAGGGAAGCACCTCCCCCCTCCCACCACCGTCCGTACAACCCAGTTTTTCGCGTCCCGTGTTTTTCGTTATTCTCGCCCATTCACGCGCGCGACCAGTAGGAGGGATAAAATGGCAATGCCGATGAATGCATGTATACAAAGGATGTTGTTTGTTTTTTCCTTTTTTTTTAACTCCCCCACCTCCGCCTCGTGTATCAAAAGGGAGAGATGCGTTTGATTCGACAGCGTGCAAAGTCTGCCACTGTCGAAATATTTTTCGTTTTTCCTTTTTTTTTGGTTTTGTTAGAATTAGCAGGAAAAAAATATGCATTGCAGTAGTGGGTATATAGGGTTCTTGGAATATTAGTGTAATTAAGGGACAAAGGTCATTGTTCGTTTTGTTTATATTGATGAAAAATTCGTCAAAGTTGTCAATTTTACAAATTATATAATGATAACGACATATTAATCGCTGAGAGAGAGAGAGAGAGAGTGTCTGTGTGTGTTTATGATTTTCGCCGGGCTAATTTATATTTCGAAGAATTCCCGGGGCTCGCGCGCGGAGAACAATGAGTAATGTATTTTCAATAAATATGCAATGTAATTGCAGTTTTTCAGAGAGCCGCGTTGTGCCATTCAAATCAATGGATTCAAAGGGCTTTTTCAGCCCTGTTGAGTTCTGGGAATTAAAGTATAATATATAAAATATCGTAAATACGTGATTTATTATACCAGCTTTTTTTTAATATAAAAATTTCTTTACGCGTATTTTAACGTGCACGCGTGTCGCGCTTTGTTTTCTTTGTCGAAGCCTAGTGCGCTTTTTCAATAATATATGTTTATATACATGTATTTGTCTATATGCTCTTTGTATCATGTGCATGTTACACATCAAATTAAACAAATCATCGAAGTTTAACCGAAAAAAATAATAATAATAATTAACCGAGTAAAATTCATCCCAATGACGAACGGCCGTTTCCGCGTCTCTTCGCGAGTGTGATATACCACACACGGAGCGGCCAATCGAACCAGTCGAATAATAATTCATCACTCAACGAAAAAAAGGCGTCACGCGCGCGAATGGCCATTTTAATCCCATCCGTGAATTTAATCAATCAAACGAACGCGCCCGCCACACGTATAGTTTCAAAGCCCGCGCGCGTCCATTCACTCGCCGTCGAAAAATACACACACACACATATTACGGCTCGCCGCCTTTTCCACCGCGTCTTCTCTTTCTTCGTGTGTTGTGACTTTTGTTCGCGCCACGCACGTCAAATCTAGAGTGCGCGCGCGCGCGGGTGTATTAAAATCGGCCATTGTTGTCGGTGGTGGTGACGGCGGCGGCGCTCTTTAATGCGGCCCGCGAGAATTACGCCTTCTGCCCCCCCAAAAGCTTTTGAAATAATATAGCCTTTGCGAAAGGAGTAGCGCGCGGCGCTTAGCGCGCATGTGCGTCGGGAGAGTTGTCAAGAGGAGTGCGCGCGAAGAGAAAGAGAGAGAGAGAGGGAATGGGTGAGAAGCGTGAAAGTATAAGCGAAAATGAGAGCGAGCGAACGACGCGCGACGCTAATACGCGTATAGTATGTGTGAGTGTATAGGCGATGCGCGTTCTGTTTTTCCCTTTGAGTTAGGTAATTGTGTAAGAGTAATTAATTTTACGGAAACATCATTAAAATATATAAATTGATTAGATCAAAGTATACATATAAGAGTTTTCAATTTGTAACAAAAAACTTCTACTGAATAACCTCTATAGTGATAATTACTGTATACCTCATAGGTAACTCTTGGAGTGTAACTACGGTTTATTAAAATATATTAACAAAATTTTCAAATGTATATTTTTATGGTAAAAATAGCAATTCTTACTGTAAAATCTTAATGGTTAAATTAGATATAATATATAGTCAATCTCAATAAAATTAAATAGGCTCTTTCTATACTGAATAAAATCACTAATAAAATTTCCAGATTGTTAATAAAAATGTTTAAATTTACTAAACGTTTATGGAAAATTTGACAAATTTTCAAAGTTATTGTTAACTGTAATTTTTTTCTGGGCTAAAAAAAATATAATTTACGAAATATATAACTGTTAACATATCATAGTAAAATACCTATTGTATAACGTTAACTATATTATTCGGAAGTATATTATCTATATTATGAAATAGTAAATTATGCGTTTGTTTTCTTCTATACCCTAATATAGTCAATACTGCACTGAACAAAAAAATGTTATACATTCAAGTATAAATCGTACTTATTTTAAGTAAATGTTACTTGTTTTAAGTAAATATTACTTGAAATAAGTCCGATTTTACTTAAACGTATAACATTCTTTTTCAGTATGCTGTATTTTTGAATTTCCAACACTATTTCTGTTGTGTTAAAATTACCCGATAATTATTGCCATCACAAAATCACGCTATATATTGTATAGTTTTATAATTACATATACTATATTTATAAAGCGTGGCTTGAGGTGTCACCCCCGTTTTGCCTTTACGCGGTCGTCCCGGTCGTCCGCAGTTGGCGAGTGTCACTCCACGCCTATATATAGCGACGAGAGCCAGGCGGGACCAGGGGGTAGCGAGTATATGCTCCTATCCGCAAAATCGGGCGAGCAATCGCGCGCGTTGATTGGTCCTTGCAAGGTGGCGGTAAAAGGTCGGCAGATAGGCTGCGGCTAAGCTTGCGGAGCAGCTCGCTCCCCTCCTCGCGAGACCGAAGGTATGCGCCCGTCGGTCGAGCCGTTTCTCAGAAGCTCGCGGAGCGGATCGATACTCCGATTCTTCTGGGAAAAAGTCAGGATTCGACAAATTCCCAAATGGTCAGAATTGAACGTAAACAAAAAGGAAAAGTTCGCAAACGTTGCGGACTTCAGTATATAATTCATAACACTCTATAGTTTTTCTTACATATTCACAGTATTTCCTATTATAGTATCAATTTCTTCGCGCTCCAACAACGAAAGCGCATTTATAAATAATATTTCGAGCATCATTCTGCTCAACAAAGATTTAAGAAAACACACGAAATAACTCGCACACTACTCATCATTTCTCCAACATACGCTCCACCTGCTATGTATATACACATTCACGCAGCAAATATATATAAATAGTATGCGGCTTCATTACACCCTCACATTGAGAGAGCTATATACGATGACGACGACAACGACGTCGCTGGCAAACAAATAGGGTTAATTCCACGTGCGAGCGCGCGGGGGCCGCAGTTGAATACGTCGTTTTCGAATGGAGGTAATTCCGGGTGACAATGTGGCCTTTGATTTCATAGAACCGCGCGAGCACGCGCGTTTGAATGATGCCGTCTCTCTCCCTCTCCCGGTCTTTGACGTACATCAGGCGCGAGCCTTTTTCGCTCGCCGAGTCTCTTTCGCGAGATCGGGCCGCTAGGTGTATTGCTTTTCATATATATGTGTACGCTTCCCGCGTGAATGTATATGCTTTTCTTTGGGCGTTCGCGTTTACTCGTCGTCTTTGTGAATGAGCAAACGCGTGTGTATGGGTTGGAAAGTTTTTTTAGGGAATCTGGGATCGTATACGATAGGTATAGGTATATATGCGTATAAATGAGTCTTCATTTGCGATGAAATTTGCTTAGCTTGCATACAATGGAATATCGAAACAGCAGGTGATTTATATATAATTATGTGATTAGAAGTAATGGATTGATATGATAAATTAGTAGTAGTTGGTTGTTGAAAATCAAGAAAATTATATTTAGTAATGCTTATAGTTTATAATGAGTTTAGTGAATTAGTTTTCTTGTTTTACACGTGACTTGCCTGCGTGATATAAAAGTTACAACATATAAACGAATCGCTTTGCAAACTTTTTCACGCTCGATCGACTTTCTTATACATTTCCACAAAATCCATACAACCCTGTACCTAAAAGCCATCAAAAAGTATACAATCAAAATCTTCACCAGCCCCTGTATAGCACATAACCATTTGAACCATTCAATGCATGATCTATCACAACGCCCCGTTCCTCCCCCGTCTGCCTGCGGCAAAATAGACGTAGCGAGGCGCAGGTCCGGCGCATATACGGTTGCGCCGGGGGGCTTCACTCACTTCTCTCTTCGGCCCGCGTAAAGTGAATCAGCCTCGCACGCGGCGCGCGCGCGTTCGTTGGGACTACGATAATAATATCGCAAGAGTGTTTATGACTTACTTCAATATGTTTTTTTTTATAGTAATTGTATTGATGATTTTGGTGTGGTTATAATATGGAATGATAGATACATTTAAGGAGGCTCTTTCACAGCAATACAGTTTGTGCGCTCAGGGAGAGCACACACTATACCATGCGCGTCGTTCTGT
>UXGD01006905.1:0-11782 GCA_900474315.1 Torymus auratus
GTGGTACACCATCGCCCGGTGGTCTCACGTACCTAAGTAAGCTGGCCCGAGGGGATATAGAAGCCAGCCAGCCTTTATTACTCGAAAATTTCGTTAGATCCTCCCACTTTTTCGTGACAATTTTCTTCGTTCCCTCTATTTTTTCGACAATTGGGGATTGGATTCTCGTTATTATGATTATTTCGATAAATTATTATGATTAGAAAATGTTATTATTTTTAAGACTTCTTTTATTTTTAAGAACAATCTTGACGCCACAATTTTGATATTGTATCGAAAACTGTATATAAATATTGTATCGATTATTGTCTTGAATATTGTGGCAAGACAATACAATAACAAGATTAATCTTGCTATATCGTGCAACCCTTGGTATAATAAAAAGGTTCCCTTCACCAAGATTTTCATTATCGTTATTACGATTCTGTTGCTTCATTCTGTACACTGATAGAATGTCGTTATTTAATTTTTTTCATATATTCTTAAATTGAAACCTCCTTATCCAATCATTTCCAGAAAAAAATTAATTTTAAAGTTAGTTTTTTTAACAAAGGTTCGCATAGAAATTTTACACTTCTTCTTTTTAGACTGAAATTCCAAATTTTGTATGTACAATTAGTACATTTTTCATTAAATTAGTCGGATTCTTAATTTTCTTTATATACCTTTTCCTGCACGGCTAAAATATAAGATAAAAGCGTATTAAGGAAAAAATTCATTACTTAAATGTAACGAAATTCCACTTTTCCTCGACCCAAGAATCAAATTATCGTTTGTTACGATCATCGAGCTTAAATTTATAATTTTCTGTAAGTTAATTTTATTATTCGATTTCACACAATTTCTATAGAAATATGAAAGTAGAATAATTACAGACTTTAAAGGTCCTATCATTTTGTTAGGTTTACTATATTATTATTTACTATTATTTTCTTTCAAACTATAAATCTATGAGTGATAGTTGTTATTACGTTGTTAATTATTATTGTTCTTATCTATATGAGATATGTGTGCATTATAAATAGATTGCATGATGCAATTATTATGTACTTATACTTATTGTTTGATTTTTACGAATCTCATACCAATATCATCTATCGATTGATTAATACTGTTTTTGAGCTGTTTTTAGTTAAAATTTACTAGATTTTTTCCGTAGAATATAAAATAGCCAAAGGACTGAATTATCAAACACTACATTATAAATGCACTACTAAAATTATTATTAAATAACCCTGTTCGACACGCTGTTCAATCATTAAGCAGAACTGATTTATGTACATACGATATACATAATATATATCAACTACTTGTTATACCCAGTTTACACACAGTCTATCAATATTAATCTAACACGGATCGTTACAATATTAGCATAAAGAAATCCATGAATCACTATCTGTAAAAATAACAGACTTCCCATCCAACATTCGACCACCCGGAACCCTGTCAAAACAATACGGATCCGCATTTTCCCCACACCAGCACCAAACGGTTAATTAGTCATTCAGACTCGCGCTGCGTTTCAAGACACTCTCAGAGCGCTTCGGCCATTTACTAGCGGGATCCGCTTCGCCAGCTTAATCCCGCTGATAGCCCCGTAGCACCCCAAGCCTACGCGGGTCATCCTTAACCGTCGTATATTTTGAATGACGCACGCGGAGAAAGGGGAGAGCATTAACCGCGAGGATAAAAGTGCAAGTGGGTCATCGATCGCATCTGGATATAAAACGGATGGAGGGACTATATAGTCGTTTGCTCCGATATCTTCGAGCGTTATTAATCCTCGGCTGCGGTGTGGCTTTATCGTCGGGGATAGCTTTGAAGACTTTAAGTAGCTCGAAGAGGAGGCCCCGGTTATTCTTTTGAGATGGAAAGACGACGATTCAATCTTTTTCAGACCGCGTTTTGAGGTTATTGAAAATGACAGTGTTATTATATTCGGCGTTTTATATACCTATCGTTTCTTTCAATAAGAGAATAATGCTGTGCTTCAATCCTTTGAAGACTAACTTTTAGTTAGGTAAAATAAATTTTTTGATGTAAAAGTTGCTTTTATCAATTAAAAAGTTTCAAAGGAATGCCAGCTTATACTACTATGAGACAGGAAACAATAAATGATATTAATCTAAGGTTTAATTCTACCTGGGAACTTCTACTTCTGTGAATTACAAAATAATTTGTCATCATAAAAGAGGCTCAATACCTTTTCTACAATGACCTCCTTATAATAAAAATATTTATTGATTAAGCATTCATAGCATTTACTGATACATCATAATTTTTTATCAATCAATTTTATTAAATAAAAAAAGTACACACGCTTTTCCAGTAATTCATATGATTGATAAAAATCAAATCAATCCAACAAAAGCACGGAACATAGTGTACCGAATTGCAGTATATACCCGGCGTATCGAATAAAACCCCGCGTGTATCTCAGGCAGAGAGTCGCCTTATAGTATAGAGCCGGAAGCAAAAAAGACGCGCCGGTAAAAAGAAAAAGCGCGAGAGAAAGAGAAAGACGGGAAGGAGAGGCGAGAAAGCCCCGACCCGATACGGCGCAAGACTAACTTCGTATTCACAGCGTGCGGGGTATATACCTCTCTATCCATCTCTCCTTCTCTCTTTCTCTCCGCGAGTGTCGACAATCGTCCTATCGAAGGTTATGCTCGATTGAATCGCCGGAACAGAGAGAAGAGAGGAAGAGAGAGGATTGACAAGCAAGCGAGAGCTTCGCTGCCGGCGCCTTCCACTTTGCTCTTTGCTGCCGTTGGCTTTTCTGACGTTAGGCTCGTCGTTGTCGCTGCTGACGAAATTTTCCTTTCACGTATAGAACGTAAGGCAAATTGCAGCTAGAAGCGGCTGCTGCTTCTGTGCCTTGCAACACGGGGATGTTGCAGGGTTCAGCTCGCCGGGGTTTGTTTTTCGAGCTGGATTCTGACGAGAATTTTGAATGTAAATGGTTTGCTCCGACGATTATAATATCGCTCACTGGCTGAAGGAGATCGAGGATTTTGTTAGTCAGATAACGATTTGATTTAACGGTGTAGCCATTGGCGAAGATTTTTACTCTATTTAATAATAACACAGCTATGAATATCAAAATCGATATATAGTAAATTAATTATCCTTCATTCCCAGAATATAAAAAAAAAAAAAAAAAAATGACTTCCTCGTTCCAGATTTAAAAGGGTGAAGCAGACAAATTTTATGATCGTTACTGCATAATATAGTTAGCCAATCAGAATTCCTGACAGCAAGCGACGTATTGGTTTTCGATTGGCTAGTGATATGTGTACGGAGGATTGGTTACGATTTATAATATTATAATATGTGGGTTAGTTATAAATGTTGAATAATTGAAAATTCAATTTGAATCTCTCATTGTATATCATATTAGTTCAAAGTGTCAATCGACTATTGGAATTGGAAGAGTATTAGCTTTTCTCATAAATTAAGATTCATGATTTAAACACGTACATCGTTTTATCATTTCCCATATCCTGCACATTTCCCAATTTCGGTGCTCTAACGATTTCAATAAAAGATCTCGTCTTCAAACGGATCAGACCTCTCCAAGGATATTTATATGCTTTCAAAATATCCTTTTCACTTTGGAATCGACACATTCCCGCGGCCCAAAAATCATTTGGCAAACTTGCGCAAGACCATCTCCCTACATACACCGGCGGGGGGAGGAGATTGGGTATCGCATATCGCGAAATTCGACACACACGTACAGTTTCCTCGCCCCATTCCATAGTCTCTCTCGCATAGCAGCCGCCGCACCCCCTTACAACAACAATTGACAGCGTGCGCGCGCCAAAAGCAATGCGAGAGGGAGGAGGCGCCGAGGATGCAATGGCGGAAATTCGCCGCGCGCAACTCCCCGGGAATCCGGTCTAATTAATACGGACGCGGCTAATTAATAGTGTCGCATGGCGCCATCGTCAGATTTATCGCATTGCGCTGGAGCGCGCGCGCCCTTTAGGGAAACGTTCCAATTGCAACGAGAGAGAGAGAGAGAGAGAGAGAGAGAGCGCGCGTGCCTTTGATTTAGCCGCGTATTCTCTGCTTCTGGCTCGGATAAGCCGGCGAAGCCGGGGGGGAGCGCAGTCGCGCCGTCCCCTCTTTATCGGCTTTGGACTCACGTGTCGAGGATACATTGGCGGGGGGAGCGGACCACGCGAGCCTCTGTTTTCAGATAATTTGTACACACGCGTAATACCGCGAGAGGGAGAGAGGGTGGCTCTGATGGTTAGTTTTAATCTGGTTGACGATTGGCTGTACGCGCGTGTTTCCATCAATGATCCTGACATTATATCGTTTGCGTAATAATTTTGCTCATTTTGGGGAGGATGGTAGAGCGCTAATGATGTTGCTTTGAAATCGTATTATAATTTTTGGGAAATGAAAGGGTTATGATTTATTTATTTTCTCGGAAAAACTGGATTGCCGATGGAGAGAAACTTAAATAATATGAGCAGTAAAATAATTCACATATTTATCCTTTATTCAAGCTATAAATTTTATAGAAAAACACAAATTTCCAGTGACGTGTTTTCTAGAAAATTCTAAAAATAACTGATAAACTGATGTAATCGATTGCTGAGTCGCTCTCTTGGCATAATGCATTTAATTGGGTTTTATACCTTAAAAATGAATACGATCATAATCAATTTAGAATTTAGAATTTATTTAATCCAGTTAACTTACAAGTAATCCTTTAAGGGTTCCATACACATTACATTCAAAGATAATTTATTCATAGAATCTTATACTTATTTATAGAACTTAGGACTGTACGATACAGCAAGATTAATGTTGGTATTGTATTGTCTTGCCTCAATATTCAAGACATAATCGATACAATATTTAGATACAGTTTTCGATACAATATTAAGATTGTGGTGACAAGAATGTTAAGAATGTTAAGACCAGGTGCACGAACAGAGAAGCATTTCTACGATTACGCAGACTGTTTTAATAATCCACTCTTTTACTGCCACACGTCTGTGTAACTTCCTTTTGTACGTGGGCCTCGCATCCGCAGGCTATTTGGGTTAAAGAATCTTTCAAATAATCGATTCGACTACAGTCACACGTCTGCGTAACTAATTCCTCTTATATTGTACTATTGTATTTGCATCTTACTATTTCACTCCGGCGTACCTTCTCCACCTACGTGAACCTCGCCTCCCTCTGCTATTTGGGCTTAAGACTTCTCTTTTAAATAATCGACTCGTTTATTGTCACACGTCTACATAACTCAATATGATCAAGAATTTCAAGACAAGATAATAATACTTCAAGTCCAAAACAAGAGAAGAGAAGATTACAAGAGAAATTTTCATGAATTAAAAAGAGCGAGACAATAATTACAGAAATGTTGTATTGTCTTGCTCTCGTGCAGCCCTAATTAGAACCTCAGCACTGTGAAGTTTATCAGATTAATAATGATTTAATTTTGTCATTTGTTAAAACAGACAATTCATTTTATAAACTTTCATTTCAACTTCAATTTAATTTTGATAATTATGTGTAAAATGATTTATTAATATTCTATTGTGAAACATGCAATAATAATATACAGTTTGCATGATATACAAGCATTTAATGAATTTCCATTCAACTTAAATATAGCTTTACGTTATTTAAAATTCGCTTTACAAGGCATACGAAAGATGTTAAATCAAACTTTTTTCTTACGTTTAGTGACACATTGTCCCTGTCCGAAGTTCTGTTCACAATTGCAAGAATTCTTATCAAAATATATACCGCAATCTTCAATTTTTGTTGTATGCTATGGTTTCGAGTATCATAGATAAAAGTCATTCAATAATCTGATTCTATAATCTCCCTTAAAATGAATAGTTTACTTTCTTAAATTTTTAATCAAGAAATTACCAACGATATGTAAGGACAGATTGCTCAGAAGTGATTCTGTTATGCTAATAAAAAATTCATTGAAATAGTTTGGAAATTTCGCTACTCTAAAAATCACGAAAATTTCTACCAGACCACGCCAGTCTCTAATCCTCCCGATTATAAACCCCGACGATAAAAGACAATCGATTAGCAGAACTTTCTTGACTCCCAGCTCTCACCCTTCCAAAGAACGAAAACAAAGCGAAAAGAAAAACGAAAAGAAATCTTCCTCTTCGGCGCTCGCTCGCACGCTCATCACGAAAGATAATCGAGCTCGCGCACTGAACGAACTTTCGCTACTACTCGTCCGTCCGTCAAAGTCGCCGGCGCATGATTCGGCGATTCATAATCGAACATCGCACGCGCGCGCACCCCGGCGTTATCGCGCTCGTTATACGCTCGTCGCTCCTCAAAACTCTCTCCCTCCCGGGTAGTAGTTTCCGTGCCAGACAGTCCGACTCGCGCTCGCTCTCGCGTCAGGGCCGTTACCCCCCGTGGCACGCACGCATCGGCCGCACACGACAGGCAGCTTCAGTGGCCTATATGTATATATATACACACATATACTCATATATATGTATATACGCCAAGACGGAGGGGCTGTCCCTAAAGGCGGCAGCGCTGCGCGGTTCGTGCGTGCAGGAGTCACGTGATGGACGGGCGGTAGGCTGCGGGGATGGGTGAGCCCCTGGTGCTGATGATGATGATGATGATGATGATTTCATTATGTTGCGTGCGAATTGACCCCCGATACGCCGTTATGGCTTGGGTTTATGGCCCCGCTCTTTGACTTTTAACGGCAGAAAGGATTATATTATAGTGTGATGTTGTTAAAAATGTTTGTCGATACGGAAAAACGGTATAGCGAATGTGGATGAAATTTACTGGTAGGATACGATCGAGTATTTTAAACGCCTTGCCGTTATTTAAAGACTTTATTTGAGATGTATATATTTATCGTAATGGGTACAATTGTATCAAATAAATTATTGAATTGTCACCGATAATATAATAGGAGTGAAGAAGCTAAAGCAGATGAAGGGACATGGCAAAAGTGGATGAAAATTGTTGCGCGTGATACGCTACTTAATTCTGCTAAAATGATTATTTAAAATCATTATAATACTGCTATTAATTGGGGTGCAAAATCATTCGAATTTTATCACAAGTTGCGATAGGGTAACTAAAGGTTACCGTTAAGCTTAGCTTTTATCTACTTAGGTATATAAGCAGCTAATGTTATCTTAAATTTTAAGTTAATGATATAGTTTATAAACAATCGGAAAATATTTTGACTTGTGCAATACCAGGGCATAACTATGTCTTCCGTAATAATATACTCTGCAATCGTAAAAAGTTTCGAGTCAATATCTTAAACATTTAAAAGTGGAATTTGAAAATTTTTTGTTTGCTTGTAAAAACTTAGTTATTATTTAGTATTCCTATTCCTCTGCAATATTGTATTTAAATTCCATTTTTAGGTATTTCTTGAAATATCAATTTTAAACTTTGCAGGACGGCAGAGTGCATTACTACAGATGGCAATGACGTCCTCGTCAATCTGAATATAACATATCAACCTACATTTTTTCAAATTATCCGAAAACTGCTTAATTAATCAGCAATGGACTGTCAAACTCCGTTAACAAACGACACCGCTGCAAGTATCAACATTACACGAACCACAGACACACCAGACACTCAGTCGGTGGCACAAAATGCCCCCGCCTTATACATCATTAACAAACTTTCGGTCCGACTCTTCGGCCGTCCCCTCGGATATCCCCTAATTGACGGCATTAAAATTTTCCCAGACTCGCTTCCCTACTCGCACCTTTCCAACGGACGCAGAGAAGGACGTGCGCGTCTCGTGTCCGTCTGGGCTTCGATCGTGCGGGTGTGCGCGCTATAGCCCTCGGTGCAACGAACGCGAGACAGGAGAGCCGGGCGCAGGGCCACTTTAATTACGCCTCATTATTTATTGCCAAAACTTTGTATCGGGCGCCGCCGCCGCTACGGCTTCCTTTCGTGACGCGCGGCTGTAAAACGCAAGGCGCTGTATACACGCCGGCATAAAACTTTTAGCCCAGATATCAACTTTTCAAATTCCCTCTCTCTCTCCTTCCCCATCCCTCGGTTTTGTTCGTCCGCTTCACGTCGCGTGTGCGTGCGCGCGAGTGCATGTACGTCGGTGTGGGTATGGCTGTGGATGCACGCGGCGCTCGGGGTATTGTACTTTTTCGCCGTTTCGCTTTTTCGACGGGTCTATTTGCATTTTGCGTGACGGCCAGCCGCGGGAAGCGCTTTTTACGCGTCTGTGTCTTTCTGAATTTCGATGTGCTTCCATTCCCCTCTCTCTTGCGAGTGAGTGAGCAAGCGAGAAAGGACACGAAATTTCGTTTTTTCAGGAAAGCCAGCGAATGTTAATTGCCCGGGGCTGATGGATGGGCGTGAGTTTGACGCAGGAAATTCGTGTTCGCCGGGGGCCGGTTTAACGGTTGTCTTATTAATTCGAAAAACACGATGGGTTTAAGAATTATATGGCGCGGTCTTGATTCCCGTAAGTTACTACTTGCCTTTTCCAAGTACACAGCAGACAATTTGCTTGGAAATTGACGGATTCAAGTAGCTCTGCGTATTTTATTAGATGGATAGTGGTTCTTTGTAGTTACTGAAATATGCATATTTTCTAGAGATTCATAAAATCAACATTGTTCGCACCATATCATTAATAACATTAACCCTCCTACGCCATTGATAGCTACAGCAGTATACATACGAATTACGCGTATTTACCAACGAGATATCTTGTAGCATGGCGCAGGATTTGATATGAGATTATTATTCAGTTTGAACGTTAATTTAATATTTACATGAGTAATTTTCAATCAACGAATAATTTGTTAAAAGTCATTTTCTTGATTATCCAAAAAATTTTCTTATCAAATTGCTAGAATCATTGTCATGATTTCTTCCTTAATTCTTATAAATGAATATTAAAAGATTCTCTGTAATTATAAACATATTATATTATTGAGTAATAGGTTAAAAGGGCGTAGAATTAAAATATGAAATAATACCAGAATCCTTCTAATGAAAACCGATGCCCCCCAATAGCCAACAGCTATTTATGACCTAACCGAATTATTGAATCTTCATTCCGCCACGTCGATTCTCCGTCAATTTCGTCACCCCACTATCCCTTATCCTTTCTTCTCTTTTCCTCCACGGATCGAAAGAGAGAGGTGAGAAATTCAGCCAGAAATACGGGCGCGCCTCAACTCTTAAAGTGTCTTCGCGCGCTCGGTCCCACGAGAGCCCGACGATTTATTATTAATTCAGGAAAAATGGCGGTGTCGCCGAGCCGTCGATCTGCATCGGAAGGTGTCTAATCCGGGACTGAAGGTGGAAAACCCGGGCGGACTTCGCTTAATTTTCAAGTCGGTGCGCCTGTATATATGTATACCTCGGTGCTATCGGAAGCCAGTCGATCGTCCTCCGAATATCCGACGCTAGATTGCCGCGGGAAAAAAATTTGAGACTTGGCTTTTTTTCAGCGTGCACCAATCTTTTCCTTTTAATAACGTCGCAGCTTATTTTTTAGTTATACCTCTGTACTAACAGGTACTTTTCTTGTATTTACAAATTAATTGATTTTTTATTTTAAATTTGTATAGAAGTATAGTAAAATTTACATTATTTGATAGTAAATGTGGGACACACTCATATTATCATAAAAGGTATTATACACGGAAAAAAAACAATAAATTCTACATTTTACATAGTTGATTTAACTATATAAAAGCAAGTTTATTTTACTTTCATAATAATCTGTAGAAACTGCTTTAAATACAAGTAGAATTCACTTTTTAGTAAAGTAAGATTAGCATTTGATATGCCTTTCATATAAACAGTAGATTTACTTTAAAACTTTAAAAAAATGAATACTACTTTTTTTTTAAAATCACTTTCTACTTTCTTTCTTATCCAGTCGATTTAACTTGTGCAAAACAACAAGATTAACTCTTTATTTTTTCCTTCTACGTTTACTATCACAAGTATAGTCATTTTTACTACAAAATTTTTCTCCGGGTAATGATACCTATAATAATAATCAATAATGGTGGTATTAAAAAATCTGCAAAGTATAGTTTTTATAAAAATATTTTGTATTTCTCCGAGATCCTAAAACAGCTTATCGTGCGTTATTATCAAGTGATTGTTTTTTGCAATCCGCATTATATAACCTGTGTTTGGAGTGTAAATGAGGTCGGTTCGCAGTTTGATCGACTTCCTGACCCACGCGACTCTTGCTATTGGTGAAAAATTAATAATCTGTTGCAGTTTTCGGGAGCAGAAGTTCACATCGCTTTTAGCGATGCCAAAGAAAATTCGAGTTATGGTTTTAATCCTCCTCTTTGATGCAGCGGCTAATCTAGCGTTTAGGTGGCGACTAAATTCTTATTTTTCAATAGTTTCCCAATAATCGGGTATTCAAAGATAAGTTCATTAATGATTCTGACATATAATAAAAACTCTTACCGAAATTGTTGAAAAGTTTCAGAATAATTCCGTTTCTAAAGAAAACTTTTACGAAAGTGTCGACTACTACAAACCTTATCCGGATCAACGGATATATTCACCGAAGCTACGTCTTTGTTTTTTCGATACACCCGACCTATGCGCTTCTGCATACACGGCGTAAAAGGTAATATCGTCTCTCTTCCGACTTTCTCCTCCTTTCGTTCTTGTGCGCATGCGTGCTCATGCAAATTTTACGCCGTCTATATGCTGCCGCGTAAATATCAACTTTTGTCAGGCCCTTTAAATCCTTCAGAATTAAATATGCATCGTTTCGGCTAGCGTTCAGAATGTCACGGATCGTGCAATATGTAACGAAGATATTTTTGAATTATGGTACTTAGAAAAGATTTATTCGCTCTAAACGTCTATCCATCGCATAAAGTAAACGAATTTTAACGTTTTTCCGCTGTCGATAATTTTTTATCCAAGTATAGAAATAATGAATTTCATTGTTTAAAATTTACAAAAAGAGGTGTTCATTGCAAAGTTAAAAAAATTATTGAGTACATTATTGTTACTTTATGTACAATACTTTATTGTGTTTATTGAAATTAACGATTAATTTTTATTATAACAATGAAAATATTATATTTATCACATAAAAAGACTACTTAGTAACAACAACATTTAATTAATTACAAAATTCATTTTCATCAAAATAGCTATAACAGAAATTTTATTTATCAATTTGCTTTGATGATACATCAACCAGAGGATGAATAAACAAAACAATGGAATTAAATATTTGCTTTAAAAGCGTTATTTCAATCTATTTATTTTACTGGATTAATTGGTAAATGAAAATGGCGGAAAAGCTTTCCATAACGTGATATTTAATATTCAACCGACCGAGGCGATTACCCGGAATTTCATTTTCTGATGTTTATCGTCATTTTATTCATTGTACATTTAAAACTCACGTATTAATAACAACAATTGAACGTTTCAGTGAGCTTTGTATGTTGTAATTTACAATTTGCAACGCGTATATTTTGCATTCCACATCTTTAAAAGCCTTTTACAACCGTTTGTTATAAAGTTATTTCTGTCTAAATAAAAATTTATGTGACTATCGCTAAAATAATATAAATAAATTAATAATATGATTAGTAGAATAATATAAATTACATGATTATTAATTAACTTTCGAAGATTGTAAATGATTACGCGATGGAATAATAAATCCACGGATTCCCTATATAAAAAAGTCATGACCGGATGTTGTGAAGCCAAAATAAACGTTATGTGATTGGCTCATGTAGTGCGC
>UXGD01006906.1:0-11781 GCA_900474315.1 Torymus auratus
AAGACGTAGATATTGTTCAATAAGTAAAAATTTACTTTCGCTTCTTACCAATTTTTTATTTTTCATTCGATTTTAATATTTGACATCTCGTTTTACTCCTTAAACATTCATCTGCGACCCATCCAGGCTTATATTATAAAATAATTAATATATGGGTCATTCGCAAAAAAATGGAAACTATTTAATTAGTTTATTTTAGTGAGTGCTGTCATCCTTGAAATTTAAACAATGCATAAACTTCCTGGAATTTCAATTTTTTATAAGTTCCTCATAAAATACCTATTACTGTTGTGAAAGTGAGTAGATATTTTATGAGGAAGTTATACAAAATTAAAATTACAGGAAGTTAATGCATTTTTTAAATTTCAAGAATGACGGTACTCAGCAAAATAATCTAATTAAATAGTTGCCATTTTTTGCAAATGACCCATATACGAAGCAGCATGTAATTGTTTACAGTTTGACCACAATAAATTCAAGTTATACGGTATTGTACTGTAAACAATTACATATTGCTTCTTATATATTAATTATTTCATAATATAAGCCTGGATGGGTCGTACGCGATTGTTTAAGGAGTGAAATAAGATGGCAAACATTAAAATCGAATAAAAAATAAAAAAATTGGAAAAAATGAAAATAAATTTTTTACTTATTGAACAATATCTACGTCTTCGATTAACAATTTTTTATAACACTATTTATTCGGTTTCGAGGGTATTTGCCTTTCATATAAGTGTGTACTCGCATTATTATATTTCAATAATTTATGACATTTCAATTAAATAGTAAACCCATTTTAATATCACGACAAACCCCTTAAAACAAATTACGAAGTATCAGTCAAGGAGAAAATCCCGCAGATCATCAGAACGATACAACTTAAGGACGAGATAAAAAATGCAGACACTGCAGAAGAAGTTCTAGCTGACTCCCTCCTAAGAATGAGGACTGAACGACCACCGCAAAATAACAAGAGATCACCAAATGAGCAGTCGGCGTACAGATCGCTCAGTGAAGACGGGAGACCAAAATTCATCCAGGCTAAAGAACAGATCAGCAGCCCAATAGGAGACGATCTGGAAAATGGCAAGATGACCAAGACAGGCCAAAACTCTTATCAACAGTCCCCGAAGCGGAGGATAGAGAGTCAAACTTGCGACGGCCCTGGCCGGGCCCCTGTACTTGTGGCAGCCCGCCAGTCTCCCGTGTACGTGGCGCACATAGTAGTATGCAAAGCGAACATGTGAGAAGCTTATGCGTATGCGGCCTCACCAACACCCATCCGAGCACTCCTTGCCGCCTACGCTGTGACGTAGCTCTCCCTCCCGCTATCCCTACTCCCAGCGAGGCGCAAGCCTAACATAGAGCGAGTATACGAGGGGAATCGCCCACTCACGCGCAGTGGCGCCGTTCGAGAAGAACAGTACGAGTGAGAGAGAGGGATATACCGCTCTTGGGTATAGAAGCTCGCAGCGCAGGTTGACGAGCACGCATTTGCTCATCGTGCAGACACGACACACGAGCTTCACTCTGCCTTGCCTGCTCGTATCGTATAATGTAAGTACTAGCGTCAATAAAAGAATATATAGTACTCATGACTTATCACTTAGAATCACCACCTCTCTCCATCTCTACTCACCTAACCCTCTCCTAGGCTCGAGCAGGCGGCTCTTCGGACCCAACTGCTGTAGACCCGCTTTCTTACCATCACGGCTTGAAGGAAGGGCGCTTCGATCCCCTTTCTTAAACCCGTATCTTCGGCTCGAGCAGGCGGATCTTTGGACCCTACTGTTGTAGACCCGTTTCCTCCTACGGCTTAAAGTAAGGGCGCTTCGGTCCCCTTTCTTAAACCCGTATCCACACGGCTCAAGCAAGAGGCTTTTCGGACCCAACTGCTATAGACCCGTTCATCACCTTATCATATAATTGCATGCAGTTTCGGAAGTTGCAACCTGTGTTCATAAGAACCACGTGTAGTAGAAACATCAAGAGTAAAGTAATTTTTTTATTATCCTTAAATTCACTTAACCAATATCAACCAATCCTATTAATGTCAGATATTTTGATTAGAAACTCTTCTTGCACGTTTCAAACTCCGTAGATTACCCGTGAAGAAGATGAGCCCAGAACACCAGTTACTTCTACCTTCGTTGACTCAGAGGATAGCGAATGGGAGCTGAGCGCAGGAATTTGGCGAAAGCAAAATCGACTTCTGAGACGGGCACAGAAAAATTCTTTATGAGCAAGGTAAACCGCACAAGGACCAGTGGGACCAAAAAGACAGCAGAAGAAAAAGAAAAAAGAAAGAGGAAACCGAAACTCCCTCCGGACGTAGTGATTATCACACCGGGAAGAGGTCAGTCTTTTGCGGACATCATTAAAGTCGTCAATGGAGAGGAAATCCCTGAAGAAGGCCCAAAAATTAGTAACTTCAGTAAGACAAAAAAGGGAGAAATGCTAATAAAACTTAAGAGCAAAGTCAGAAATAACACAGCTACAACGGAGGCTCTGAAAAAAGCCAATAGGAATCACTGGTGAACTCAGAAGTATACAAGCTACGACCACCGTTAGGATCTTTGATCTAAATAGCGAAACCACGGTGGATCAGATCCAAACGTCAGTAAGAAAGACAATTTCAGGTTTACTGGAAGACCCGGCAGTAAATCTCTCGCACCCCAATACAAGAGGGCAGGTTATAGCCTTCGTTGCCCTACCAGCTACGGAAGCATTAACTTTCTCCAAAAGCAAGTTTCTGCAAGTGGGACTTTTCTCTTGTAAAATACGGATGTGCAAGCTAGCGAGAAGATGCTTCAGATACCTGGGATTTAGGCATACCGTCCATTCTGTTTCAAATGTGCCGAGAAGGGGCACAAATTAGCAGGCTGCACAGGACGAGAACTACATAGCCTGTGCAGACGTAAGTCTCACAGAAGAAGAGTGCAAACACCGTCTGGGAACGGGCAAGTGTAAAACCTATCGCTTGGCATGAGGAAAGGCCAACTCCAAAGAAAAAAAATAACGAGAATCCTTCAAGATAACATCTGCCCTAGCCCCACAGCTTAGACGCTACTCGAAAAGTTGGTAGAAAAAAAATCGATATCGTCTTTATAAGCGAGCCAGGAAAGGTGACAAGAGATGCGCCCACATAAGTCATCGATGCCCTTAAGAAGGCCGTCATCTGGGTACCAAACCCAAACAGCCTGCCGATCTCCGAGAAAAACAGCGGAAATAGCTTTGTCTGGCTTTAAAGTGGCAACATCACCTACGTGAGCTGTTACTTTAGGCCCCCTGCGGCGGGCAAACCAGACTATTTCGAGGAAAATCTGGAAGAACTTAAGGATGCACTACAGAACGTCCAAGGAAGCGTCATTCTCGAAAAGGAACCTCGAAAAGGATCGAAAAGGACAAAAGATCTTTGACATGATTTCAAGGCTCGGGCTCGTAGTACTCAACGATGGCACCACAACCTTCAGAAGAAAAGCGCAGATTAAGGGGGACGGTCCCAGACATCTCTTTCGCTTCAGAAGTTATTGCAGGGTCCATAAATGATTGGGAAGTAATAGACGACTTCAACCATAGCGACCACCTGTATATTATCTTCTCAAATGACCAGCAGCAGCTGCAGATACGGGACCAACAGCACGCTCCAAGGCGAAACATCGCAAAGATAGACAGAATAAAGTTTTAAGGGGTAATTTAGGAAGAAGGAAGAAAAATATCAAATTTCCCAATAAAAACGGCAGAAGATGCCGAGCAGATAGTGGATGCAGTCATGCAACTAATAGAAAAGACCTGCAGGGAGTCAATGTCTAGGAAAAACAGAAAACAGGAAAAGCTCCCAGTATACTGGTGGAACCAGGAAATTGCAGAATTGAGAAGGAAATGTCAACGACTACCAAGAAGCACACAACGTGCAAGAAAGAAAATCGACCTGGCGGATACACAAAGACGCAAAGAGGAAGAACGAGCATCGAAAAAACTCCTTAGTATCGCCATCAAAACGAGCAAAATATGGCACTGGAGGGCTTTATGTGCCGAAGTGGATAACGACCCGTGGGGTGTGGGATATAAAATCGTAATGTAGGAACTCAGGACGTCCGCACAACCACCATTACGAGACGCTGAGATAATGGAGGAAATTGTAACGACTTTGTTCCCAGACCACGAACACAGGCAATACCACCAAGCTAAAGAGCAAGCAAAAGAGATTCCTCTTTTTACTAAAGAGAAACTGAAAACTGATGCGAAATCGATGAAAAATCAGAAAGCCCCAGGGCCGTTACAGCAATATCACCTAACACCCTGCTGCAGATGTACAACACATGCCTGCAGATAGGAACTTTCCCAAAGAAATGGAAAAAACAGAAAATCGTACTCATAAGTAAGGGGAAAGGCGACCCAAATACAGCAGCGAGAAATAGACCACTATGTATGCTGGACACTGCAGGAAAACTGTTAGAGAAGCTCATCAGACCGAGACGGCAGGCAGCTGTAGAGGCTGGAGGGGATCTATCTGAAAGACAGACAAGTGAGAGACACCTTTCAAGCAGAACAAGAAAAGAGCCAACACTCGAAAGAGATAGTATTGCTTGCAACCATCGATGTCAAGAACGCCTTTGACTCGGCCAGCTGGAAAAATATGATAAACCCCCTGAGAATCAAGTATACCCCCCCCCCCGTATCTACTTAACATGGTAGAAGATTATTTCAAGGACAGACAGTTGTTATACGAAATCAACGACGGTCCCAACACAAAGTCAGTAACAGCAGGCGCGGCCCAACGCTCAATCCTAGGTCTTGAACTGTAGAACATATCGTACGATGATATCCTGGGACTCACCCGACCCGACGGATATCGTCTAGTAGGCTATGCGGACGACATAGCAATAATCATCACAGGGAGAGACACGGAGGGCATCCAGAGCAAGCTATCCCTTGCAATAATCATATTCAAAAGATGACTACAAACCATGGTCTAGAGCTTGCCGCGGAGAAGACCGAACTAATTTTCTTCACCGGTAAAGATAAAGCGACTTTTAACAACATCCAAGATATGCTGGTAGAATACCAACGGATCAAGACAAAGGATGACATCAAGTACCTTGGTTTTATACTCAATAAGAAGTCTCGGTGGTAACAGCACAGCTCAGCCGACTCATGAGATTATTTCGGTGGCTCAAGGACGGTGGAACAGAAATATGAGAAAAAACACTGCAAACGGAGGTACACAGAATCCGAATAGCCAGAGTACAGCACATCGCGGCTCTGAGAATATGCAGCACATACCGAACGGCATCTGAGCCTGCGGTATTCTTATTAGCCTTTGCGAGTGTTATACCAATAGACCTACTAGCACTGGAAGAAAGGTAGCACATGACAGAAGAAAGACAGCAGAAAATACTGGCCAAGCGTACAACAGAGGGAGTATTGCCCAAGAAAAGCGCGAAACCACGATGGAAAAATAGCAGCGGAGATATGAAACAGATAGCGGAGGCAGGTGGACTGCACGTCTGATACCAAGGGTCCAAGTCTGGATAGAGCGAAGCCATGGAGAAGTCTTCCTCATGCAAATGCTCTCCAGATACGGATATTTCCGCTCTTACCTAAGCAACCTCAGAATAGTGGCAAATCTCAGATGTCTGACATGCGGCTTCATACGGGGCAACGCAGAGCACACACTCTTTAACTGTGAACGATGAGAAATAGAAAGACGACACCTAAGAGGAAAGATTGGACACTTCTCTCCCGACAACATCGTTAAGCTGATGCTACAAAATAAGGAAAATTAGGATTCCGTCACTGCCTATGTGGAAACAGTACTATGAGCGAAGAAACGAGAAAATTTAGTCGACGACATCCGCGCTGCGCTATATGACGACTAAATGCTATGCTCACTATCTTTGAAATGAAGAATCGTTACAGCCGCGTAAGAGGCGAAGACGGAAAACCTACACGGCAAAAAACGCGCAAACCGGGAGCTGGGTGCGAGTACTCTGCAGACTGAAGAAGGGCATCCAACAGGAGACAAAAACCTCAAACTGAAGGGAGATAAATGTCAAGTCGGCAAAGACAGGCCACCTTTTGTAATGCGAGTTTTTGACTTTTTATTTTTCCTCTATCTATTTTTTATCATTATAAAGCAATTATTATTATACAATTTTCTGTATAAGGAGTTTTTTTACAATATTTTTCTCGAAAACAAATGAAGATCACTTGAAATTTTAACCAAATATAGTCTTTGATGAGTGTAATAAGTCGTTAAATTTTGAAGTTGATAAATAAAATATTCTCTAAGACAACGCGATTCAAAAATATTAAAAAAAAATTTTTAACCTCAAATATATTTGGTCATAATGAACCGATTTTTTCGGGTAACGAACTCGGTTCGAAGATATAAAAAAGCTATCTTTGTGCCAAATTTCAAGACGATTGGTTAACTTTTACTCCTGTTATCATCGGTGAAAGAAAATGCACTTATTTTCGAAAATATTCTTTTTCTCGATAACAAATGAAGATAATCACTTGAAATTTTAACCGAATATAGTCTTCGATAAGTGTAATAAGTGGTTAAAATTTGAAGTTGATAAATAAAATATTCTCTGAGAAAACGCTATTCAAAAATATTTTTAAAAAATGTTTAACCTCAAATATCTTTGATTATAATGAACCGGTTTTGTCGGGACAGATTTCTGGTATTATTAAGATTTCTGATTTATCTACAAAATCAGATAAGAATTCCGAATCTAATTTAAAAATTATTAAATTAAAGATTAGATGAAAATCTCTTGAGGTTTTTAGTAGATAAGCCCGAACTCGCAAGTTAATAAATAGCTCTGTGAAGCTTCACGGTATGGCAAGAAAAGTTATACTGGAGCAGAATTAAACACTGACACACCATGTCGAAACTCAGCAGTAGTTTCGTTCTTTTTGTTTTGATTTCTGTTGTATCCGCGAATTCCAAAGATTTCGACAATGAAATCTTCGCAGAAAATTTTGAGTGAGTACATTTCCTATATCAAAAATGAATATTCGAAAATCTACTTTACAAGTATTTAAATTTAATATATTACACTAGTTTGGTTTGAAAAAATTATATTCAAGGAGAGCATTAAATATTATTTAAAGTTTCAGTACATTCCAATCTGAAAAGAGAATTATCATCGATCAACTTTTTGACGATAACTTGAGTGACATTCGAGATGCATTGTTGACAATGGACCCAGCTCCGATGCCTAATATACCATTATTAGTAAATTACAACACATTTCTTTGTACGTTAATATAATAATCAAACCCATCATAACCAAGTAAATTTTTTATTTACAGAGGAAAGGATCGTTAACAAACGGAAAACTCAGAAATTTATCTGTTATTTATCGTACTGGTCCGTGTACTATGAATTACCTGGATAAAATATTGAAAATGAGTCTTGACATAGGATGGAACGATATTGCTGTAAGTTTAAGTTTCTTTGCATATCCTGTTAAAACTAAAAAAAAATAGAATATATTTTAATAATAACTTTTGTAAACTTATTTTTATCAATTGCTATAAACATTTATGAAATAATAATTTTTGAAAACTCGGGAAATAAATCTTATTGATGGAAATAAAATTATTTTAAAATTTTAATACAAGTAATTAGAATAATATCACCTAAATATCAACTTAACTATAAAATATAAATTATCTTTAAGTATATAATTTATAACGAAATACAAATATTCTTCTAAATTTATGTGCAGTACGACTACGATTATTATTTTAAATTACTATTTATCCAAAGAAGAGGAACGTTGAAAGGAGGAGTTGAAAAATTGCGAATTCACCTTTCCCTGGGCGTAGATTTTGAAAACTACGTGATAGCTCTAGAAGAATTTCGTATCGCTGATGTTGGGTAACTAGAACTAATTATGCAATGCTTGTTATTTATTTCTTTTGATGAAACTATCGCTCAGTGGTGATTTTAATTTTGGCTGAATTTATTGGCCGTTTTGAGCGGAAATTTTGGAGTTGGTAATAAAACATATTTATTCCCAATGTCCTTAGAGCCACTGTTTCGGACGCATGTTACACCCCTTATTTTTTATTTTTTATCAAAATAGTTTAACCATACAATACTGTATTTTTCAACAGAAAATTAGATCTTAAATTAGATGGAACATTCGGTGACAAATTGAGGAGTTGGATTACTAAAATTATTATTAATCTCGCTAAACGCGCCATTGTGTCAGAGGTTGAGAAGCAAGCTAACAGTATACTGGAGAAGCTCGTTGCCGATATAAATAAACAAATACCACATCATAGTCGTCAATTTTATTTCATAAATTATGTCACGAATGTTGACTACACTAAATAAAAATTATTTTAAAGAAAATTATTAATGTTTTAATTATTTTTTTACCTCTTTCTTAGAATATTGCATATTCTATACTTGACAGTTTACTCTTAACGAAACGAAATATTTATTATTTTTCAATTTTTTTTTTAAATATTGCTTTACACATCTTACATACAAATTCATCAGATATTTAATAAATACCTAGAAATGGCGTGTTCGTCACATACGATATCATTCTAAACGATCTTCACACGTTATTAAATTCAACGATCTCTAATCATGAAATATTTAAAGTTCAAGTACATGATTCAGATTAAAATCAACTATACATTAGTACATTCCTTTACACAACGCACTTCCAAGATTATAACCCGTCACGTGAAAATATCATACGTAACAACTCATTCATCACGCCATCGCGTGGCTTCCGCTTACCAAAACCATTCTTTAACCGACTACTATCGATTTCGCACTAAAACGCCGTTTCGCCCTAATTAGCCTCACCCCCCGCGCATTACTCCAAAAACCAACACCATTAGGCGCGCATTCAAGCGGCTCTTCGTCCCTGCGCACGCGCAAAACCATAAGTCCGCGGACACACAGGGCGCGTCCGCAAAACAGGTTCCCCGCGATGCAAAACCATTACGCCCCCACAGTCGCGGTATCCTACTGCTCCACATCCCGAGCTACCCCAAAAAGTCAGCACACACAAACGCACACAGACAATTTTGCGAGTGAGACAATCCTTGCATCAATCAGCCTTCGCGGAAACTGGGAGCCCTAATCGATTTATCGCGGTAGTCCCATGTGTATACACACATCCACACGCGCGCGGTAATGAAGACATCCTCGTCACGGGTGTCCCGAATAATCGGGCCCATTCGTCGGCCACGGGGGGGCACGCGCGTAAACGATGTCACGCGGGCCCCGCGCCGCTTTGTCCTGACCCTCGGGGCTCTTTCGACTCGCTTCCTCCGTATATATGGCTTCTTCAGGACGATCTGACAACGTGCCAACGAGGCCTTTTTTCCCCTCATATACGTGTGCACGAGCATGTGTATATGTGTTTGTGCGTCTTTTGAGAGTATGTAGAGACTGCTCCCGGCGGTGGCCCTCTTTGTCGACGATATTGGGGCATTTTATTATTCGGAAAATGAATTTCTCGATGCCGGCTGGGTATGTGTATATATGTGCTCGCCTACTGCGCTGCGCGTGAGTTCTCGTCGACTTTGTTTGCGGATGATTCATGATGTTGTAATTTTCGAGGATGCTGATCGGTTGCGATTGTTGCTGCTGAAAAGATCTTGATGGAATGCTACGAGTAGTTGTTAAATTTTAATTTGCGATGTGACATTCTGACGGTAGGAATTCATTGGAGATTATAGGTACAAAGGTAATTAGGACACTGGTTAACCGTGTCAAGCAGCAGTATAAGATAATGTTTTTGGAAATTTAAAAAAAAGATGTTTTTGATAACAATATAGTATATATGATTTATGACAAAGTTTTTCAAGAACTTCAAGATTAACGTTTTTTCAAACATATTTATTTGTCATACGTGTTTGTAAAGTACGTACTTCACGGACTCGTATCAGCAAAGTAATAATACAACTTTACGGCCTCAAAACAGGCTGTATAGAGTACGTAATTCTTTACGGACACTTATGACGAAAAATAATTGTTCGGTCTACGGCCTAGGACTGAAAACTACTATTTTAGCTGTTTTTATTAGAAACTATATAGTGATCAGAAACAATGTTTGATTCTATGTTGTATACTCATTTTTGATTCAAGAAATAGCTTGTTTCATTGGAAATGGTAAAAAAAATACACCTCGTGAGACGCTGTTTTCGACATTATTCTATCGTTCTTCATTATTCATAGTATTAAAAAAAGCAGTAGAGGTACCGTATTAGTGCTTTTACCAATAGTTTCAGCTGTGAAGAAGAAATCTCAATATATCGTAATACAACTCAAATTATTTAAAAGTGGAGCTTATATGACTCTCATGGTGGCCCATACAATTGTTTTCGTATAATGGGTGTTTATCGTGCATTCTATATTATTCATCTACTGTTAAAGCTCATTTACAATATCGTATAAATAATTAATAACACTTTCCCCAATCAATCATTAAAAATCGTAATGCGACGTATCACACCACACCTAAAACGAAATTCAACAGACCAATGTATAGAATCCAAACCATGTCAAAGTCCTCGCTCACAGTACTCCTGTGACTCTCGATCGGCGTCAGTCATTAAAAGACCCGTAAAAAAGCCTCCCTTAACCCATCCATTCCTCCCATGCATGCGCTCGCTACGCAGACTATTACCTCCGCGCAACGGGGGACTCCTTCCATTGCTCTCTTTCACCTCTCTCTCTCTCTTCTCTCGTCCATTCTTTCTCTCTACGCGTGCTCTCCACTTCTCGTTGTTCGCCATTGGAAAACGATCGATTCGCAGCCCGCGCGTTCTCGCTCTATCTCCTCATCGTGCCTTTCTCTCCCTCTCTCTCTCAATAAAGCGAGCGCCGCCGCGCTGGCACACAAAACAGATGCACTTTTGCACACGGCGGCTACTGCCGGCAGCAGCTGCCGCACGCGCGTACGTGTACGCACCAAGTGCTGCTATGCCCTGGATGAAAGAAAAGCGCGCATTGAGAGTATAGAAATCGGGCCAAACGGTGCAGCGCTCGCGCACGCGTGCGGGCATAGAGTGGGTCACGCGTGCGGCCCGCGCACGCGCGCGACGAGAGAGGGCCGATTACGCGCTTTTTTCGGGCTTGCCGTGATTGTCGGGTATATACGAGAGGGGGGAACTTTGGTGGGATATTTCGTTGATCGAAAAAAGGTCTTGGTCTGGGATAGTGTGAAAAGATTTGAAAATTTTAAGGATATATATTAATCTTGTTTCGAATGGTGAAGTTATTGGTTCGTGATTTTAAATAACAGATAACTTTGTATATTCAGGCTAGTAAGCTATATACACTATTTGCTCAATGGTATTTGTATAGTAAAAGTTGAACGCAAGCCTACAAAAGGCCATGTCTATATAAATAAAATACGCGAAACAGCTATTTAACTACTTACTCGGAGAGGCTACGAACTCCGGATCACGGATTCGGCACAAACTTTGAGGTACGTTTTTGAATGTAGAAATATGAAGAATGCTGCAATATTAGACTCTAACGCTCAAAAAAAAAACTAAAGTTTGGCGCCTTTTTAGCTTTATTTTGAAAAACGTCTTGAAAAAAGACTCTTGTTTAAACGGTAACCGTTTAACTCTAGGGAATCTTAAATATAATTTCAAAAACAGAAAATACAACTAGAGAAAATGAGCTTTCATTTGCTTTTTTATAAATTACAAAATGTTGATTCCTTCCAAAGTTATGAAAGTTTAAAATTGAGCATCGAAAGTGCATCAAAATATACCAGC
>UXGD01006907.1:0-11779 GCA_900474315.1 Torymus auratus
ATATATACGAGGAACAGCGAGGAATAAGCGCTGTTCCTCGTATATATAGATATACTAACCCATGTTATTTACTGTATTTGTTCCCTGTTCCTTTTTGCGTGTAACGGGCCTTAGATGCGTTTTTCTAGAGTCACAAGTGGCGCTGGCGTAGTCATTCGATGAAATTTTTTTTCTGTGCATAACACATATCATATATAGGAGCTGCGCGGCGAAAAGCAAAATGCTTTATCAGTGTCGTCGGCGCCGTTTTCGTCTTTTTCTCTCCCCCTCTCTCTGTCTCTCACGAGATAATGATAACAATGTATATAATAGAGAGGCGCATTTGTATTACGGCAGTCTTCTCTTTATGTATCGCGATTAGCTGTTATTATAATGTTTGTATTGAAAAATAAACGATGTCGTTGCGATTATCGATAGACTTTATTTATTAGGCCTGTTGAGCGATATTTGGCAAAATCTACTGGAGATGTTTTGTAAAACAATTTCTTCTGTGCATAAAATGAGTCTGAAGTTAGTCTGGGTTTATCAAAATTTGTGATAGTCAGAATTATAAAAGAGAGAAATCTTGTTTATCAAACCAAATGTATATGCTATATAAGCTTTAGGCGGATTTTAAAGCTTAATTAATCTTCGTATACGAATTTAAATCATTAGCAGATTTTTATCTATGACGGAAAAAAATTTATTTTTAAACTTTACTTTTTTATATAAGCTGATTTAATATTTTTATATAGCGCTGGGATACACTCGACAAGTGGAATTTTTACTTTTTTAAATAGTAATGTTTATTAGTTTCGTAGAAAATGAACCGATACTGTGATATTACGTTTCCGCAGTCATGAAAATTACTATTTCAAATAGTAAAATTTGCTGCAAAAATAATAAAAATTATTATTTATAATGTAAAATTTGCTACGAAAATCTTAAAAATGAGTATAGTTAAAAAGTAAAAGGCTCACATGTCGAATATGTCCCAGAGCACTATTATGAAAATAATAAATTTTATTGTAAAAAAAGTAAAGTTTATAAATAAATTTTTCTCCGTGTACATTTCGTAAAATTGTATAGAATTAATTTGAATTTTGGTAAAAAATCATGATAGTTTTCTAATTATATAAAAACAAAAGCTGAGTATTCGCGAGTTTATTCCTGGTAGCAAAAATGAAGCCCACTTACTGTTGGTTTGATCTGTTTCGTCAATACTCCTAGAACAATAGTTACATTATTCGGAATAATGGAGTTTTCGGCGAAAAATGCGGGATCTATATTAGCAACTCTGAAAGTATTTGTATTAAGAGATTCGTTGAAACAGCCATGCAAAGTAGACTCGATAAAGCCTTAATTTGTTTTTCAGGCGGATCAAAAGATAAATTTCATTCAAAGTTATCGGGCATCAAAGTTAGTGATAAGAAATGCATAAAGTTTTACTTATGTTGTAACTTGAAAACGCTCAAGTTTTCTATACATTTCTCGGCTATACCTTTCATGTTCGATAACTTTGGATCAAATCTATCTTTTCATACACGACAAAAGACAAATTAACGCTCATCTCATCTATTTTAGTTTGTAGTTGTGAATTTATTTTGAATCGTTATTTTGAATACATACAAATCTTATCATACAAACAAAAGCTGAAACCAACAGTATTGGCCATGATTTTCGCAGGTACCCGAATCTGTCTACCGAAGTCTGTTCGAAATCCGAAATAAACTCTACACTACCACAAAAAATATTCCACATCATTCCCCTAAATCTACCGCTCATTTCCATCTCCCATCGTCCTCCTCATTTGCATTTCTGTCTGTCGTCGCGGTCCTCACTCGTGCGTCACGTTTAATATCCCCGCGTCCACAGGTCCAGACCGAGCGACGGGGCGGCGTGAGATTTAGCAGCCGAGGCGGGGAGCTACATGTGGGTAATATACGTTCATATACACGTTTGCGCGCATTGTCTTTGGTATCAATATGTACGATATAACGCGAAATTCGATGTCGCCACTGCACTTAGTATGCATTGTCGTGCCCGTCGCGCACATCCACAGCTGTCTATGCATATTAGGTCAGCCCGCGCCGGTGTATACACTAAGTAAGTATAATCACGCCGTTCTCGAAGTAGTTTCAGATAGATACACCGTAGGGAAACTGATGACGCGGACGCAAAGACTTTGTTATAGGGATCTTGTAATTTATCTGGAAACTCGCGGCGCACCGCGTTATATACTGACCGCCTCTCTCTCTCTCACTCTCTCTCTCTCTCCCTCTCTCTCTCTCTCTGTGTGCATACTCAGACGCACATGACGCGGCGTGCGGCAAATCTCATCATCGCTGCGTGTGCATCGAGAGGTATAGCTCGCAGTCGCTCGCTCTCTCCGAGATAAATTACATCACGTGAGTATCGATTGAGCGGCAAACATAGCATAACATGTATAAGACGGACGGCAAAAATAACTACTGCTCGGGATGAGTGGTCGGTATCGCAGGACTGCTTTTTGCCGGAGCTCCATTTACGAAAAAATTCGTGCATATATTTTTTAATATTGCGGTAGATAATGTGTATACTTATATAAACACTGCAATTTATCGTGGCATGGGAGGCGGAGATCAATAATTGCAAACAAGCGTTCACTCGAGTGAATTTTACTCATTCTCTTATTAACATTCCGCTATAATAGCGTTATCACAGTAGTGCATTATGTATATATACATGCTCTTCGTGACGATGAAAAAAAGTGTCTGCTCGGTCTCAAGCGCATGATTCATACCGAACTCGTGTAGCACGGGTAAAAAATATATCATAATATATATATGCTCGCTTGCGTAAATATTTACTGGCATTTGAAGACGTCGAATAGATGGGAGAGTCTTTTTTCCACGTCGTTCGATGCGCGATAACCGAATTAATTTTCGAGCTTTATGATAAATGAAGTTCTCAAAAGGCTTATTTTGTATGTTTAACATTCATATTTACGCCAAATAAATGAGACGATAAATATTAAATACTTTTTCTTATCTATTAGTTTAAATGAGGTCAATTTGACTTTCCTATCTTTAAAAAATGATGGATTTGTCATGAGATTAATTTATTCGTGATTCGGTTGGTGGGTGTAATGGGTTCCTAGGTTACAGAAACGAAAGTGGCGCGAAATTCTGCTAAAATTATGGCGCGCGTAGCGCGATTAGAGATGACTAGTAAATACAAAATTTATTGAAGGAGAAGTAGATAGCGAAAATGAATACATTAATCAGAATGAGTGAGTATGCGGGAACTCCACTGAGTAGTGGTTTTGCGTGCCTGCACAATGAGACTTTCATTATGAAGCGATAAAATTTAACACCTTGAAGATCTTTTTACGTGAGGCAAGTCACAACGTGTCGTCTTCACATTTTATGACATATTTTAACAACGTTATATTAATTCCCTCCACTCGCTCTCTATATATGCTATATCGATTGCTCCGATTCCCGCATATTAAATTAAGCAATTTTGAGAAATCCCAAATTAAACATGCGACCCTGCCGCTCCTATATTCTCCTCTTTATAATTCAATGAGAAAAATGTGACAAGTTTGAATCCGGAACGATAATTTTCAGTCGCCCCGGTGTCGCGGAAACAAAATCACAGAGCTCATTCTCATTCATGCAATCTCCTCTATCCTAAGTATATTACACACACGCACTAAAACACCGCGCTCATACGCGGAAGTCACGTTCGGTTCAATGTCCCGTACAAAAGAGGCCATTCCACCCGATACCTTATGGCTCCAAAAATTTCTCTCTCAAAACCCCTCGAATTAATCAGCCTCCCTGCGGATAATCCTCTCCAAAAATTAAGAAACCGCGCAGAGCCCCTCGCAACGATATTTACGACAGCTCGTAACAACAGCTCTCCCCCCCTCCTGGCACATGTACCTCCAGCAGAAAAAAATCTCTCCGTCGAAGGCGCGTACGTATACACACATACACACGCCGCCTGCCTCCCTCTCCGCAGCTTCCTCTCTCTTTCTCTCTCTCGCCCCCTCTGCGCTGAATCGATATCTCGGCTAAGCGCGCGCGCGCGGGCGCACGAGCCGAGGCCCTGACGCAGTTTATATTTAGAATTTACCTTTTACATCCAAGGCCGGCGGGGCTCGGCTCGCGAGAGCATAGCCACCACCGAAGCTTTTACATTGTAGACACACGGGTGTCGAGGTACACTATACCCGTGCGTGATGTGCGTATATGCGCGCGCGCGCAATTGATTTTCCGGGGTGCGCGCGTGCGGTGTACGCGGTGTATGAGAGGAAGAGGTTTGGAGATGGGGATATGTGTGAGGCTCCAAGTGACATGAATATCGCGGGAGTTCCGGAAAGTTCTTGGAGAAAGTGCGTGATGCGCGCGAGGGTAAAATCGAGATAGCGATGAGCTCGTTAATTATGATTTAGATGGATGGAATGAATTGCACGTTACGAGCGCTCGCGGTCTTTCGAGCTTTTCCTATTATTCGCGGCTCTGGAACTTTGCCCTCCCTTCTGAAATCTAATAAATCTTATCTGATAAATTAAGATAGTTAGCTTAACAAAGTTATGTTTCCCTGGAAAACAATTTTTTTTTAATTTTTATGGATCGTCTCTCTTCGTTCTACGAAAAATGCTGAAGCATAATACGTTATCACGTCGTTTTAATAATGTAAAAACAATCTTCTCCGAGTTCCATTATATTCTATTAAAATGTCATCCAATTTTCCCATAAAAGTATATAATATTTTCATATAGAAACAACCGTACACTTATATCTATAATCTAACGTCTACGATCAAAAAACCTATATATACAACTCCATTAATTCTCAATCACACTCCGTGACTAAACATTATACCGTCCACAAAGAATCCACCTTACCACCCTCTCGTATCTCTATCTCTCTCCCTCCTCACACACACACATAGCTACACCGCACACACACCCTACACTCACACACGATAGACTTTCGATCGGGCGACAGGCTGAGCACAGGGTGTATACAGGTCTTACGGTGATTAGCGCCGACACTCGCTTTCTCGCTCGCGAGCACAATAATCCACGCCTCCGACATCAGAGAGTAGCGTCGCGCTTATCGCCTCCCGCCGTATTGTCTCCCCACTCCCTCCTCCTGCTGCGCTCGTTATATGCAGATATGCGGAATCGAAGCCCCCGTGAGCGCGCGCGCGCTTGTTTATAAGCCCGAGCCGGCGAAATTCATTGATAATCAATTAGGTATAGTGGAAGCTCGCATGTGAGTGTGTGAATGTGTGTGTGTATCCTGTTGCGCATGTGAGCGAGGTTGCCGTAGGTGGGGATTTTTTGCGGTCGCCGGGGGAGAAGCGGGGCCGTGGAATATTCATCGCGGTGGCGGTGCTGCTGGAGAGTCTTTACCCGGGGAAAATGATCTTGCAGTTTACCTTTACCGCGAAAGGATTTATCTCGTGGATGTGCGTGTGGTCGAAGGAAAAATCTCGGTGAAAGGTGGTTTAGAAAAAGTAAGTTTTTTTTACGCTTGCGGAAAAGGAGGATGCAAATAAATGCTCCCTTCAGAGAATGTATGAAACATGCATCAACGTTTGCAGCTCGTGAATTTAAAAATGTATCGAGTGCAGATAAAATGGACAAAGAGTATTTATAGATTTTTCTTCATTTGAAATAATATAATGATCTAATGGAACGAGGAAATTTATACTTATTTTTGTTAATTTATATATTATATGATGTATTTCCAATTTTGTTTTTCTTTAAAAACATCGATTTTCCTTTAAAATTCACGTTTTGACAAGCTGTTTGAACAGCAGTATTGATTTTACATGCTCCTTGTCCAATACCTCAAATATACTATACGCATATACCTTGTGTATACTTTTATATTATATGAAAAGAGTCTCATCCCTTTGATCTCAAGTAAAACACAATAAAAAAAATGAAAATAAAATATTGTACATCCACTCCAGTTTTTCTTTACTATACATAATCATATATAATAATTCACTAGATTATACATCTGACTTCATTTCGTTTCGCTTCCTTATTGTCTTCTTCAACGCGAAAACTCAGTTTCCGGGCAGCGAATTCAAGCTGATATTTAAGTTCTCGCAGAGAAAAGCATACACTTCAGCGAAGTGAAAATTTACTTCACTCTCCAGGAAGGCTATTCGCGGTATATGAGCGCATTTCAGCCATAGTTTGAAATTTTGTGGACTCATATATCTTGCGGTATATGTTATGGGCTTTAAGCAGAATTCGGACCCTAAAATCCGTGCGATCCGAGGACCGAGCTTCAAACTTCGGATCCTGCACGAAATTTGTCAATTATAAAGTCGATCGTTATACATCCAGCTCATTTACATTTCGCATAAAGTATATATATTCTCTGAAATATTTCACCGTGGCTCCCGAAATTTCATATGTATTTTTTTGAATCATGCATGAATCCCGCGCTTTGAGTTATGAAAATGTGTGGCCCAAGTAAACATGAGATGTAAACATGCTTTTGTCGCCCAGTTTTTTGACGTCCTACTTTACAACTCGCGTGTATACCGTCACCTTGAAAAGCAACCAACTATACTTACAAATGTTCAAAAGTACATAATTTCTTAAGTTTTAATTAAAAAAAATACCTTCGTTTATACATTCCTGATTATTCATAAATGTAAATCCAGTAACCATTTGTTGAGTAAACGAAATTTAATTACCTTTACAGCAGTAAAACCTGCACAAATTACCGCAAAAAACTTTTCGCGGAACTGTATATCATTGCCCCTCCGGTTTCCACCACAGTATACAAAGCCATCCCCATGAATTTTCATTTTATTCAAATTAAATACTTCCGCGGCCGCGGACGGTCCTTGCACGCGCGGGCGGGCGATTGCAGCAGGAATCCGATCGAATTTTTGCGTCTCGGTGTACAGAGATATTCCGTGAAACTGCCGCTAAACGCGAATAGAGACGTTTTCAGGTTTCCGCGGCAATATCTATGTATATATAATAATCCTCGGGAAATGGCTCTCCAAGTCACATTTTATTGAGCCTCTCTCTCTCTCTCCCTCTCTTTCGCGTAAGTGTAATAATACAGCCGTAGGGATCCGGGCGATTTTCCGCCTCAGCGGCTCGCCTCGGAGATGCATATTCATAATGCGCGAGGAATGAGAGAGAGAGAGAGGGGGGATGGGAGAGATAGTAGCGCTTGTTGTATTTCTGTCCAAAAGTTCGGTGCGGTGTGGGCTGTTTATTAGGCGGTATTTGAGCTTAATCGATTGCGTGGGGTAAAGTCTATACATAAAGTGGGCTGTGCGATGAATGAAATTAGCTGAAAATTGGCCTGCTAGGATGACGAGAATAGAACGCGAGATGCGCTGGGATATATTTATTTTATCTTGCTTTATCTTATTTACGTCACTGGAGATTGCAGAAAAAACAGCGATACATATATCAGTGTGTTATCATTGATAGAATGCGCATGACTCAGAGACAATGACCGTTACATAACCATCGAACGATAGGATTATATTTATTGAAATGACGCACTAGTACCAACCATCTTTGCAGATACTTTATTGGTACAGCATACTTATCTTTACATATACACACCCCTAACACAACATTTTACACTTCCACCTAAAAAAAAACATCTTTTCCATAACCATTTCTATTTACCCATGATTTTGTCGAAAAACATTGAAATTCTGTTAATCCTCGCTATCACTAAACCGACCATACGCTCGAACCATCTTCCCGGGGCACGAAAACATAAGGCGATGACGCTCCAAAGTGCGCGCGCGCCCACGACTCGTAGACGGAATAAAGTCCCTCGAAACTTCTTCCTCTCCCACTCCCGCTCCCGCGTAATCCTCCCCTCTCTATGATACTTCAGGGAGGAATGTGCGCGCGACGAGCTCTCTTTGCCCTTTTCTCGCCTATTCCCTTTGCGCTCGGCCGCGCGGACTCTCCGAGGAATTGGGAATTACGCGAGTACTTGGCCACCGTCGCCGCTGCGCGCACAGTCGAACTAGGGCATAAACAATGTGAGCTGTAAAGGCGGCGAGAGGTTGTGTCTTGGGTGGGAGGTGCGGGGTTGAGGCTTTGAAGGATGAGAGGCGGTTAGTAGCGCGGTTTTTGGTAAGGGGGCTTTTTATGTTTGGTCGCGGTCGTTACGGTGTTATGGGATTTTTTTGCGGAGCGAAGCTGATGGATTTATGATGAAGATCGAATTCGTATGCGTATTTCATATTAGGTTTATATAAAACATGCTGTATTAATATCAGAGATTTCAGTTTAAATGAGTAAAATATTTATTGTAGCCTCGAAATAGAGTATTATGTTGAAGGTATTATATATCGGGTACTGTCAAGAATCGTTTTCAAAAACATCGACTTCGATATTAATGCACAGTTATTTGAGAAATTAATAACGTAAAATATAGTTGCATTAAATTTCGTTTGCCAAATTATGAAAATTAACGATTAAAGCGGATTTTACTTAAAAGTAAATTCTATATAAAAGCGGTATATTCATTTAATGATAATCAGCGGAAAATTTTTAAAATAAAACTTTACATCGTTCCACCATGAAGAAGTGGGTCATAGATGTCAAATATTTTATTTAAAATTCTAATTTAATTAAATAATTTAAAACAACTGAAGTTCGCGCGTCAAGCAGGGGCTCATAAAATTTAGAATATACTGAATATACGTCTGACCATATCCAGCTACTTTCTACTGCAACGTACGAAGATAATATTTTGTTCTTGTCATTTCGTAACTTTGTAACCTTAAAATATACCACTTCCTGCGCAATATAATATATTTTCGTAACTTAGCATGGAGTTTCGCTACTTTATACATCGTGGGAATATATATGTAATAAAAAATGCTGCTATTTTAATGACCATTGAAAACTTACCTACATAAAGAATAATATCATAACTATAAATTTCTTACAGGCAATTTTATGTACCAACAAACATTTTAAATTAATAAAGCTCGTTACAGAAAAAAAAACCAGCTCACTCCCCCGCAGCCATTAAACAGCGAAATCACGACATCTATTCACACAGAACGAATTTCCGAAAGAGCTCGGCTCTCTCTCTCTCTCCGCTGCTACACTCGAATATCAAAAGACACTTCGTTAATGAGTATTTCTCGAGAAACGCCCGCGCGCAGTCTCAAAGTAAGGCACGAACCCACATCTACATACACACACGTATACAAATATATACCTATATATATCTTGAACCTTAGGCTTTTGAAGATAGTATACGCCGCGATTTTCAGCGTCGCCATTCCAATTTCTTCCGCCATGAACTTTTGTGGCCGGTGATGTATTATATACACGTTTACATGTATATATTGGTAGTATAGATGCGCGTGAAAAAGGATGAAAAGAGTCCCTGTGAAGGGTATTTGCGACGGCAGTGTGATTAGTGGTCTTTGTGCACGCGCGAGTATCGTTTGCAGCGGCGGGTTGTTTGTAAAACGTTTGATCCGTATTCGTGGAAACGGCTTTATTGCATTACGTTTGTAGCTACTAACTATACGTAGAATAATTATACTGTCACCGTGGAATTGATTTTCGTTAATATTTGCTTGAGTATTTTCGCAGTATTTTGAGTACAAAAGATTTACGCGGTACTTTTCATTATTACATTATTACTGGTGCATGGAGTATTTTGGAAAGGATTTGCACAGAGAAGATTACAAAATTTTCTTGCCCATTATAACAAATATGTGTGGGTTGCGGAAAATCCAAGCCGATTGTCAGTATTTCATATTTTTCAAAAAAGGGAATAAACTGTTTACCGGGCACTTCCTTTCTGGACTTTAAGGGAACGTCGCTGCAATGAACTGATGCTACGAAAAATTCTGCAACGATGCATCATTTTCAACCCTGAGGGCAAAGTCTACGAGAAAACTTCAAAAAGTTCAATTGTCCAGTGTGTACTTTACGAATAAATACTAAATAAATACTCGCAAAATAACAATTTTCGAATAGTCGTTAGCAAATAACGCAATAATATAAGGCAGAGCGAATAAAATCTCAGTGTGTCAATTAATTCAAGCCCTATCAGCAATCGGATTATATTAGCATGCACATCAAACGTCAAGTAGTTTAATTGGCCGCGCCGACGACACCGCCGCACTCGTGTTGTATGCTAATCCAGCCCTAACTTCCATAAGACTCCGACAGGCCCGGCCACCCATATATACATATCCCATATCCCCGTAAACTCCCTCCGACAAAAAAAAGAACCAAATGCACATCCCACTAGTAGGTTGGCAGGCAGGCAGGGACGCATGTATACCTACCTACATACATATCGATTGGCCGCGAGCGAGCGCGGAAAAGCGCGGCGGCGGTCCAGGGCTACAGGTGGCTTTCCCGGCGCAAGCGCGACGCGGCCCGTTTATTAAATATCGCCTACTCGCAGCCTTCGCGATTTCCCGCTTCGTTGCTCCCTGCTGCTGCTGCTGCTCGTGATTGCGCGGAATTCATGAGCGTGAGCGTATATGCGAGTTGGTTTTTTTTCGAAGAGTCGCGAGAACGTGAGTGGATTTTTTAGAGGAAGATGTCGTAATCGGTATTGCGGGGATTGCAATTCGTTGTGACTAATAGGGAAAATTGTGGTGGATGAGATGAGAATTTGTTTAAAAGAAAAATGTTAAAGGTGCCGTACTTTTATTGTGTCACACTGAATCGTAAATGTAGTAGTAGATGGCTTGCGATTTTTTAGAGAAAACGTCCGTTTTATTTATTCATGATAGAGGATACGTGAAATAGTAGATTATGCACCTAGGGAGTAAAAGTAAAGACTTTACGCGCCGTGTGGTGAAAAGTAATATTTATAACAGTTTTTAGAAAGTATGTCGGTATGATTAATGATATAATACTGCTAAGTTCGTGGAACGTAGTATACTTTCTAACAATAAATAACTTGCTTTGCTAGAAATATATGTTCTTAATAACCCGGTTTTCCTAATTTCTCTTACTATACGTAGTATAATAGCAGTTACAGGCATATTTTTTTACAACTTGTAATAGAGCAGTTTAGATGGCTGAAAAAAATTCTTTTAATGGAGAGCTTTCACAAGAATGCGTGTAATATTTTATCGACATTGCAGAAAAAGTATTTTTATCATTAATTTTCCAGAGAGGGTATAAAATTAAGGCTCTTGAAAAATGAATAAGTCTTGATTAATGATAAAAATATTCAAAATTCTCAAAGCTTATTACACCTTTTAGGCGTGAGCGAGCGTATAACGAACCATTTTTTAACGCGAGTAATATTCATACCCATTAGCGCCCTCCGCCTGTAATGGTTTCTTAATAAAAGTACTGTGTTTTGAAAGCTCTCTCTCTCCCTCCGTATGCTCATGAATATAAAAGTCATAAAGTTAAATTAATTTTCCGATCGTGAATTTTAATTCAACTCTAATGGCGTTTCGTATTAATGTCATCTGTTGTGAAATTTAATGAAAAATTTCATTATGTGATTTTGAATAAAAAACTTTATCACCAAAATTGTTGTTGTAACAGCATTATTTACGATTTTTCATTACAAAAGAGATATTTGTTGAAAAATCCGTGTCTTTTATTTTAGTTATCCGATCTGATGGAGTGCAACTTTTGAAATAAGTAATATTGGATCCCAAAGGCATTGTTCTGAGACTGTCAAAACTCTCTTTTAAAGCGAGTCTGATCAATATGGGTGGAGATAGGTTTTTAGAAAATATTTTTGCCGAAAGCTAAAAATGCCGAATATATTATACCGATAGCTAAGTT
>UXGD01006908.1:0-11779 GCA_900474315.1 Torymus auratus
TATATATATATATATGCGCACGCGAGGAGGGCTAAGCGCGATCAGTATCAAGATGAGATCTAGATGCCAAATTACAGTGAGATATTTTCACCCAGAATTTTCCGAACTCTGGCCAATTCCACAGCTACAGCGGTCTCGTTTACCGCCAGATGAAATGCACATACCTATAACTCACCCATTTTTCGCGATTTCCAAATACTTTGCTCCACTAGGTGTACGCTACGTCTTTTGACAGCAGCCGTCGCGACCTCGAGGGTGGAACAACAATATTCAACTCTCGCTCGGGGTTGAGATTCTGCGGGCCTTCTGCCCACGATACGCGCGTATATATATATCCGCAATACACGAAAGGGAAAAGGTGGAGGAGTAGTGTGAACTTATATATGTAAGTACGACGAGACGCAATGTAAGTAGTGCGACGGAAAGGCCCACAATCTTGTAAGTACAGTTGACAGGACGTACACTCGTAGCAAGATATCGAGCTTTAACTACATAACGCGAAGAGGTAGAATACGGGTAAACTCCAGCACGCCTCGTCTTTAAGTGATAATTGGAATGTTTTCCCGAACGATTCCGCCGCACTGTATATATATAGGAATGCTGTGTGAGCTTGGAGTTTAAGGGCTCCGCTAACCGCTTACACGGCGCAGACTCAAAGCTCATTGAACAGAATATGGTTCTTCACCATGTCACCGAGGCTATATGCAGAGAGTTAACTTTGACTCGAGTAAAAAGTGGAGTGTGCGAGAGCGAGCCGCCCACAGCAACGCGAATAATATAGATATTTTCGCGAAAACACAATGAATCGCGGTTTTAAATGGTATTCATTTTTTTCTTTTTAAAGAAATATAATTAAAGTAATTTAGATTTTGAGTTTATCTACTTTCTTAAAAGAGCGCGCAAATATATATCGAAGGATTGTTTGATGTTTGTGGCATCACCTTATCACCTATCAGAGTATCACGTCAATTAGTAAGGGCAGTTATTATTTAAGAATACACGCGAAATATAAATAGTTTTCGTATTGTCGAATAAATCAACCAAAAAAAATAGTTTTTACCCATCTGTCGTTTAGTTTAAATGATATTCACCTAATATAAAAATATTTTCGTTTTATTAAAAAGTAGATAGTACAAATCTATTGTTACTTTTGATGCCAAGGAACAACAATGTAGCTCCTTAAACGTTTGTTAGCAAACAATTTAGTTAGACCTCTTCTAATGAAGTATATAACAATAACTAAAACTGAAAGATATTGCATCCAAGCCCATTTCATTTCCTCCCAAAAACCTGGTTGATAATTAATTGACTGTGTCGCATAAAATATTTCAGCTTTTATTGTTATAGGTTCATCATTGATGAATCCTAATTTTGGAAGTACCCTTAAGTTAGTTACTTTGCCTGAAACTAAAAGAATGTAATGGAATCAACTTTTGCAAGTTTTATAAGTATATATAATTAATTATATTAATTTTCAAATTGATCCTTACGCAATCGATTTTTATTTTCTATTAATAAGTCGGATAAAGTAGAAAGATTTAGATCAGTACTGTTATCATCAAGGTAATATATTTCATCATGAAGCAAAACATTATTTTGTCGTAGCATCAAATCACCAATAAAATATAATTCTTGAATTTCATGAGCTACTGTGTAGTCTATTACTGCCATAGCCTCAATAATTACATGAATATGTTCCTATTGAATAAAACAAAGTTAAACTATTGAAGAAATATCTGAAAATCCAAAGAACCTTTTCTTGTAATAATATACATACCTTAAGTTCATAATTAAAAAATAATAACAGCATCACTGATCTAATAGATCTATTTGTAAAAAAGAGAGCCTCAAAATGTAAGGAATCTTGAAGTCCATTTTTATCATTATCCACTTCCTGTACCTATATTATAAATATATTTACTTGTAAAAATTTTACATTTTATAAATATAATATATAAATCTTACCTTGATAATATTACAATTATCTTTGATCACATTATCTTTATAATGAGTGAATGTAGAACAAATTAGAGGGGTAAAATTATCTTGTTCAATTAATAAAAAATACTTATGTTTAAAATGTACATTTGGTTTTTCCCAGTATGTGCGAGTTCTTAACCAAAAACCTAAAAATTTTTAATATGAAAATATTTCCATGATGATTGGCTTCTTTTCATGTAGGTAATGCTATAATCTCTCTATAAACTTGATTAATGAAAAAACCATATTTACCTCCTGCATGATATACAAAAACTAATGGAGTTATTAAAGTAAATACTATGGCTATTAAAACAACTAGAGCACTAATAGAACAAACTCTTACTCTGTACAAATACTTAACATTATTAGAATATATATCTAGAATTGCCATTGTTGTTTATATTATGATTGAAATTGAACTGTAACACTGTACTTTGTTGGGGTACGTTTCTATGGTAACAACCATACAAGTACAACATAGATATGAAACTTCCACAATAATATAGAATCCTCAGATTAAAAAAATTAAAACAATAAAAATTCTTTTTTGAGTAAAAATTTATCTAAATGTTGCAAATTACTTTTAAATACATCATAATTTTTCATATTTTCCAATGTTTACAATTTTTATTACAAGCTTTAAAAAATTATTATTTTGCTTATAATTTAAAATCACAGTTTTGTCATTTATTTATGTACATAATAAAATTAATAATATCTGTAAAAATGGACAATAACATTTTAGAAAAAATTTTAAAACTTTAAATTTTAGTACATTCAGATTCAAAGAATAAAAAGTTGTACTATGGAATGCTGTTGAAAAAAAGCACAACAAATTAAAATCCAACATTACATTTTGGAGTATACGTAAATATTTTAAAATCTTTTAAACATCACACGTAAGTGCAACTCCTAAGAAGTCCTCGAATGCAATGTTAATTGTTCCTGTTGAATCAGTATCTCTTTTTCGAAATTCCTCTGTAAATATAAGATTTATATATAAATATTTAACGTCTTAATTAATTTCTTATACTTTTTAATATTAATAAAATAAATAAAATACCTGTAAATTTTTGTATTTGTACACATAATACTATAAATTGATCTACAGTAATGCTTTCTTGTTGACTAATATCATATCTTGTTATTAGATGGTGTATAAAATCAGGATTGAATCTATAACCCATCTGTGCAAAAGCTGCAGCAAGTTCTTCTTCTTGAATACTTCCAGAATTATCCTTATCGAAATTCCTAAATACTCCTAGCCAGGAATTGACATAGTTAAACAGTGCTTGAAACTCAATAATGTTTATGGCTTGTTTTTTATCTTTATCAAACATTCCTATGACAAAATAGCCAATTAATAAGACTATAAAAGATGATATATAATAATATACAAAATTACCTATCATTAATCGGCAAGCTTTATCTGAAAAAGTTCCTCCCTGACCATTAGCTAAAACACGTTTCAATTCAGTTGCAGTAATTTGTCCACTACCATCTCCATCAGCTACAGCAAACCACTGTTGAACTTGTGGATGTATTTGTGATGTATCTCCTGCTCCAAAAGCTGATCCCTGAAAATTGCGTGAAATTATTGCAAATAGAACAATATTTTATTTATTTATTTATAATAAGTAATTTTTAAAGTCGCCAATAAATATTTCTTATTATTGATAAAGTACTAATAATTCAATTTGACAATTAGTACTCACCGGGTAAGCCATTGCTGCAAACAATAAAAAATTTGGTACACAGGAACCGCAATGCTCCAATTTGTTGAATTGTATAGGTTAACGGGCTATAACGGCAGTAACGGCACGCTATAATAAGGAACCGCCATAATACCATAGGTCACGCAGTTCGTGTAAGTATACCTACGGTTGGTCCTTCTATATAGTTCCTACTTTCCTAGATTCTCAAAGTTTTGTAGCACATTGTAGTAAAAGCGACGCCAAGCTCAAGGCCGTATCATTTCAGTTGTATTGTAGGATTGTATAAGGTTTCAGAAGTGTAAGTGTACGAATGTGTTTGCTACTCGACTTTGAAATAAAATAAAAACAAATTGATGAATAAGATGTGATTATCTTGTCTTGCTTTACAACTCCCCGCACTGGTGACGCTGTACATTTTCAAAGAGTCCACGTATTTTCTACGAGATCATGTGATATATGTATAACACATTATTGTTTCGTCACTCGCTTCATGTAAAAATTTTTGTCGACGAATGCAAGCAACGCGCTGCAAATAAAAACACGCGTTACCGAGCATGTGGCGTTTAGTCGCATGCTGTCCTTTTAATTACTCACCGATGTCGGGCAAAAACTTCTTCGATATTAATTATTTGTCTATCACAATATTACTTTTCATTTTGTTGACATTTATAAGTGGTACTTGTTCTCATGTCGCGAGTAGCAATTTGAAACCTAACGCGGAAGGTATAATTTAATATTTTTAAACTTTTAGGTAACTTTTATTTTCAAGATAGGCTCCAAAAATTAAATTTTTTAAGATAACTTACTTTAAAAATATTCTATCCATTATATTTTTCAGTCACATAACCTCTTGTAATGCAATATCAATAATATATTTACATACATAAAATATATGCAATATAAGTGATTTTTTTGTTATATATAATAATTAATTAACTTTATATTTGTTACAGATTCTACTCCAGATTACATTTTATGTCGACTATGTGGAGCTGATCTTGCTGATGCAAAAAATATCATCAATCACTTGAGTCCGGCAGCTTATGTTATAGGCAATCAAACTCTGTTTGAACGAAAAGGCGTAGAAGTACAGCTTCTAAAGAATCCTTTGGGCATTAAATTTCATTCAATTACGGTCTCAAATTCAAAATGTGCACCAGTTCATAATGTAAGTAATTATTATAATATTTCATTTTAATGTAGTTATGTTACAAACTCATATTTAATTGAATTAAATTAATATGTAGTGGCAGCGGGATTTTAGCTGGTATCCTGGCTATGCATGGAAACCTTGTATTTGCAAAAGATGCAGAGTTCATCATGGATGGTATTTTTCATGGATGATAAATATACCTATTGCTTATTTGCTAAGTTTTTAATTAAATATTAATTTTTGAATATTTGTTTTAATTTTTTTAGGCTTTTTGAACCAATAGACGTCACTGATTTTGATACCAACCTGCCTTCAAATAAGGGCTTTTTTGTTTTAAAGCTTGATAGTATATTAAGTGAAAATTGTAAGTCATTATTAGCATTTTAACTTTTTAATTTGATTTTCCCTAATTAATAAAACTTTAAACATTTTTATTAATTTTCAGTTGCTAATTCATTGATTGTTACACCAAAATCTTATTTAAATTAAAAGATGAATGAGTTGTCAAAAGAACAGTCAGAATTTCTCAAGGAATGTGAAGAAGAATTTAAAAATCGATATACAGAAGAGGATGAACAGTTTATGAAAATTAAATCAGCAGTACCAAAAAAGCCACCAATTGTTGATCCATGGCATAATGCTCCACAAAGATCTAACAACTGGTCTCGCAATAATCGCGATAGAGATAGAAGAAATTGGCAGCGACATGACAGAGATAGAGAAAGGGGCAGGGAAGGCAGGGACAGAGATAGGGATAGAGAAAGGGATAGAGAAAGGTATAGAGATGATTACAGGGACAGAAACAGAGACCATCACTCTGGAAGACATCATCAACATCGCAATTACAGACCATATTAATAAAGACTTTTAAATGATACTTATATAAGACTATTTTTGTGATAAAATAGGTAAAATCACCCATAATAAAAATATTTGTAAAATATGTTTAATAAGAAAATGAATTGAAATAAAACGAGATTTTAATTGTTAAAATATGCATAACATGTGTATTCTTTCAAGCAGTTCATTTACAACAATCTATTTACAAAAGCAACGATCATTTGTGTACAAAAATCAACCGTTTTTCTTAACTAAGTTATAAAAAACTTTATATATATATATATCTATTTTTTTTTTTTTTTTTATTCGATAAGATACTTAAAAATCTTTTATTGAGGCTTTAAATGTCACTGCTCTTATAATAAAGCCGCCATTCAATCCACTCATTCATTATGCAAGTTCATTCCACCACTTTGGTACATTCATACTATTTAAACGCATCATCTAGGTCTAATAAAAACAGTCTCATTTACATTAGAACTAGGATTTTTACAAAATTATACAATAGTATTTACATGAATGTTTTACAATGTCAAATAAAACTCATAATATTCATGATAAAATAAATGTTTCTGATAAACTTGTGATGCTTGTATTATTTACAATGCACAATGAATAATTATCATTGTCTCTTTAGTTTTGAACAACGTTCAAAAGTAACGCTAAACCTTTTTGATTAGCTGATATACACACGAGACTTTGAACAAATTTACAAAGTTTGCAAAATTTCGTCCCTTGTCGTCCGCTAACGATGCTGGAGCGTCGTTGCAAGAATATACGCTCAATTAATTCGTCGTTGATTATTTTCTCATGAGAAAATTTAAGAGACTATTAATACCGAGAGCGTTTTCTGAAGACTACATTATCACAATTCAGTATCGTCGAATTTCGCCGACCCGCAGCTCGTTAAATTAATATTCACATGATTGTTTATTCATCGCATTCGATTCACGATTGACACGCCTTATCCTCAGAATGGTGGACAATTGACCCCCGGATGGAGGTATTGACATTTATCGCCGACCCTGCAGTAACCGTTCTTAGAGAACTGACGGCACACTGGCGGCTGCTTGCCACTACCCCTCCACCCCCCTCTCCAGGGCATTCCTCGAGGAGGTCCACCTCTGAACCATCCGGGTCCAGGCGGTCCGCCCCTTCCTCGATTCCCATGCATGGGAGGTCCTCTTGGGCCTTGGAATGGAGGTCCCGGAGGTCCTCCTGGTGGCGCTGGTCCTCCGGGTCCTGGTGGGCCGAACATACCTGGACCAGGTGGTCCTTGGAAATTGTTGTAACCCATCTCGTCCGGTCCCATCATGTATCCGTCCTGATTGAACATGGGCGGTCCCATCATATTGGGAGGTACCATCGGACCACCCTCCATATTCTGAGGATAGTTGTTAGGCATGTTGGGCATAGGTCCAGGCATGCCTGGATCGGGCACTACGATTTTGCCATCTCCGGTTCTCCAGCCGCCGCCACCACCACCACCGCCGACGCCACCACCAGCGTTCGCAGGTGGCATCGTGTTCGACAAGTCCGGCACCATTGGTGGCATCGTATTCATCATTTGTGGGGGCATGGGTACCATCGGTGGCTGAGTTCCCATCGGAGGCATCATAGGAGGCTGCGGTACCTGCTGCGGTTGATTGGGTCGGAATGTTGGGAAATACGAGTTCTGCATGATTGTTGACGGAGCTGGCAATTGTGGTTTCGGTTCCGGCCACGGCATACTTGTAAAATCCTTTTCACTATCCTTATTTCCCGTAAGATCATCCAACGGTATGACTTTTGGCTCGATATAGATGTGGTGACGCTCTTCATCAGGCTCTGCCGGTGAGTCTGGTATCCTGTTAGGAAAGGAAAAGATAACATTAGTAAACTGACCTGTAAAATAATGATATGGCTAAAACACAAATTCGGAATTCATGCTTACATGCTACGGTTGAAGTAGAGAGCTTGAAGAATTCCTTTTTCACGTGCATACTGAATGTCCTTTTCTCGACTGTCTTTGCCGGGCTCGACAAGCGCAGGAGACACATCAACGGGTACCAAGGCTTTCCAAACGGTTTTCTCTTCCATGTGATCTTCGTTACTCAGTTTTCTAGCCATTTGGAAGGCTTCTCTTTCATTCTGCTTCTCCATTTGTTTCATGTCCGTAAACGTTTTCGTAACGTTAACACGCTCGGTCTCGTCCAGCTCAAAGTACCGTATCGCTTCCAAATCAGTTTTCCACTTCAAGCTCTTCTTTGGTCCCTTGCGTTTTTGAAGAAGCAACACACTCTTCAATACACCGATAGGTCGTGTTTCAACTGTCGCATGCTCCTCCTTCTTCAGAGCCTCGCTGACTGCTGCAGCTGGATCTTCGGGAGATTCAGCGCCCTTCATGTCTTCGAAATCGCCTTCAGGCGTTGGAGCTGGAAAATTAATGGATATATAAATATTTATTCACAATTCGTTTTATAAAAATAACAAATTTATTATTTTCAAAGTGTAATATACTCACTTCTACTCCTGTCTTCATAATCTTCATCATCATCATCTTTACTTTCTTTCTTCTCTTTCTTCTCTTTCTTTATATCGTCGACATCAACATCCGTTACATTTGAATCTGCATCTTCCGTTTTCACTTTACTCTTGTCATCTTTCTCCTCATCAGTTTCCAGAGTATCCTGATAAAACTGTTGAAATAAAAATAAATTGTTATAACCACATTCGTACAATACAAATTAGGTCTGTCGGTAAAGAATTCTCAAATTACCTTAAACGTAGGTTTTAATGCCAAAAGAGATTTATCATCGGTCTCCTTGTTATTGGCTCCTCCGGATTGCGTTGGCGGCGACGTCGGTGATCCCGGTGGCGACGCAGCATTATTTTCGTTACTGTTTGTCTCCGGTTTCTTCGGATCGGAAGGGCCGTCCTTTGTAATAGAAGTACGCCTCTTCCTCTTTCTGGGCTCTTTGGCTTTCGTCGAGGCCGTAAGCGCATCCATAAACATGTCGCTTTCTTGCAAAAACACCACTAAAATAAGAACAATAAATTTGATTATTATTATTATTGTTATGCAATAAGATTTTTTCATAAGAATTTACATTAATGGTATAATCAATTGTATTATAAAAAATTGTAATGTGGATCGAAGAGCGATTGGCGAAAACCTGTGAAACATTAAATAAGTAAAATTCAATTTTATATATTTGGCAATATAATTGTGTTAACATAAAATATAATCAAAATAAATATTTTTCTCAGATACACTTATACTATTGTGTTATAGCTATTTTTAGAAAGGAATGAATACATCAGTGTTAAATTATATTTTTACATTTAAAATTACCATCACAATCAATCGCGTATCTCAATTGCATAAAATTGATAACAATGGGAAGTAGATACGATAAGGTAATTTGATGTTAAGTTATTTTACTAATTCATTTGATGTTCTTGTTACTATCTACTATTACCAATTTTTATTTCAGATAAATAAAATAAGATATGATAGAATCCTAAAAGATCTGATAATTAAAATTTTTTTAATAATCATGTTTTTTTCGCAAGTAGTTTCTCGAGCATTTACGCGCGTTCTTAAGATTAAAGAAACAAAAATAAAAGGACGATTTTATGGCACTTTACATCAGGTTCTACATTTGCCGAAATTTAACATAAATCGGAATTACGGAAAATTTAAATAGCAAACTAAACTCAAATTTTATCAATAGTTACACTTTATGCATTTCTTCTCATCTTAATATAAAATGCAAAAAATCTCCAGAAACATTGGTAATAAAAGGCTAAACTACATTGGTTCATCTATCGTCCGTTTCCCTCACCTCGATTAATATAAAACGCTAAAACATAAAATAACGAAACAATTTAGAAAACACATTTTATGATTAAAATATCAACTTTCAATATAAGCTCGATAGCTTCTTACTGTTTATTAAAATTCATAATGAAAGAAATGAATTTACTTGTCATATTTCATAAATCTTAAATAGGTTTGACATCAATAACGTTCTTTTAAAATAATGTAAAATAATTAATTGTTCAAGTCTATTCCATTTTGTTAACTCTTCAGTAATAATTACGTGCAAGTTATTATTACGTGATGTGCGTTCATATACATTACAACTTCATTATATAAATAAGTAAAAAAATGTTTTAATTTTACTCGGTAAACAAATAAAAACACACGAGAATGTTTTATCGTAAGTGTATCTGATTTTTCACAAAATTGAAATATACTTAAACTTATGTACCTACGTGACATTTATCTGTCACCTAATTTATAAGGCTATCAACAATTTTTTGTTAACTTTTGATTATCTATTATTCATTTTGATAATTAGCAATGAAAATATTTAATCATTCCACATATTAAAAGAAATTTTTGTTCCCACGCTTTTCTTAGCATAAACAAACTAGTTACTTTAACTGTAAATGTGATATATGCCGTGATAATAATAAATTTTAATATCAATTGATATAACTTGCATATTATTATATTACTAAATTCTAAGTGTATATAGACTATTAAGAATGCACTTTTTAAAGTATCCAACATTTAATAACGTTAAATCTACTTTTACACCGTAAAATCAAGAAAAGAAAGATTTATCCTTTTTAAAAACAGTAATAAAAAGAATGAAAAAATTCAAAGTAACGATTAACGCGCGTTTACGGCGCAAGCCCACCGGCCCTCGCAGCCGATCAGTTTCGACAGCAAACGCGCAAAGTCCCATCGTGTGCGTGCTCGAAGAGCAGCGGAGAGACGGAATGACATTGAACACGTGCGCGCGGCACTGGCGGAGGCGAGCGCAGGCATATAACCGACTCTTCGTCGCCGCTACGCCTGGGGCACACCGTCGCAAAAACATTGACCGCTCGACTCCCCTCCCTCTTTTAAAGCGCCCGGCAGCGCATAGGCAGAAACGACCGCTCGCTCAGCGTTGCGCAAGTGCGCCAGCGTGCCACCACCCGAGCGGCCCATAATACAGCCGCCACCGGTGGGAGAGCGAGAGAGACGGAATACACGGCATCGGGAGAGATGGAGTGAGAGCGAGAGAGATGGAGCGAGGCGCAGCACGCGCGCGTAGGTGTAATAATCCACGAGAGCGCGCAAGACCGAAGTTTGCTGATGCGATCTTCTCCTCCAACTTTCTATCGTCCAGGCCTGGATTACTTGCTATTACGCTTTTGACTGCTTTTATTGACGGCTGGTCCGATGATATACGTTACTGCAACGATAAATTAAAAAAATTCACGCGTGCGCGCGGGAGCATGCGCTACCCATTGTAAACGTTTTATTGCATTTTCCGTTTCTTTGCGAACAAGAAAGTTAATTTCGAATACTAGAAACTAAGCGTTATCTAACGTTGTTTTTAACTGGCTATTATTTTATTTTTAATAGTAATTTTTTTTTTTTTTTTTATTTCGAGCAAATACGTATAAACCGTAAGCGAAATAAGGCTTTCCTCGAGGAATCGAATAAGAGAAGCTGCGATGATCCTTGGCAGTCGGGCTTTTCGCCTTCCATTCTGAGCCTTCGAACTGTTGCAGCTTTTCGGGTTCCCTTTTGTTCGTTCAAAAGGCCGTTTAATATATTTTTTTTTTTCCTATTTATTTTATGTCATGAATATTGATATGGTTTTAACTACTCATGTTTCTCTCACTATCGTCAAAATACGTAAGCCCACGTCATACTATTTAAAGAAATACTTCGATAAAAAAAGAAACTTTTCTTCATTTTTAATATTTAGCTCTTTTTGTAAGGAAACTGTATATATCTATTGAAATATATTGCTAAAAATTTGTCTCATCACGATACTGCTTTATTCTAGGACGAAATGAAATAGAAAATATTCAAGCTTGATTATCTAAGTGATCTAATAGTACATTACGATACTAGGGGCATAAGTCGTACTTTTCGGCACGGCGTGTATAAGCGCCCGAACGTAGCGAGTGCGCTTAACCTTTTAAGGACGGGACTGGTCGATATATCGACCACTAATTTTGTGAGGCACTCCACGTGACATATTCTTTCATTTTATGCACAAATATTGTGTTAAAAAAAAGTCGAATTTCAACGTCAAAA